>JAEANM010003917.1:0-21586 GCA_017656035.1 Myanophis thanlyinensis
TAAATAAATAAATAAATAAATACCTCTGCATTCCCACTGCCAGGAGTTCAATCCTAACTCAGCCTTCCATCCTTCCAAGGTTGATAAAATGGGGCCCAGATTGTTTGGGGGCAAGATGTTTACTCTGTAAACCACCTAGGGAGGGCTGTAAAGCACTAGGGAGCAGTATCTAAATCTAAGTGCTATTGCTATTATTGTGGCAAGATGGTTTGAACACAAGAAATGGGATGTCTAAGAAAGGTCTTAATATATTGATAGACTCGTGATTTAAATTAGTAGTTTACGAACAGTTTCAGATTTCATAATTTCTTCCTAGGTATTAACGAAGAGGCAAAAGCTATAGAACTGCAGAAGACAAAATCATCCTCTCTTGATAACAGGATGACTGTGGATTTTGTGGAAATGGAAGCTCTCCGGAAGTCTGTGGAGGATTATTTCTGTATTTGCTATGGTAAATATTTAATTTTAAATGCAAATTGCTTTTCAGAGCAGAACTGTGATGTTTCTCATTCTAGATTTAAATGCAGTTGATTTTGATTTGAGGAAGGCAGTTAATCCATCAAGATAGAATACATGATTTGAATTCTTACTTAGTGATGAATGTGGGTTGCTGTTTGTTTCATGGGATTGGAATTAATTAACTAGGTATATATAGCCTGCTTTATTTCTTTTAAGACCTTTACAGTAAAGGCATTTTATACATTCCTATGTAAATAAAATATACATTGCACATAAAAGTTAACCTCATTATAACTGATATCATAAGCATGCTTTTTATTCTTTCCAAACCAGCAGACTGTTGGAAAGAACTTAGGCAAAAAAAAAATATCTTGGTCTCTGCCTTGATTTCAGCAGATTAACTCTCTGCAAACAGAACAAGACCAAATTAGGTGTGATGAAAAAAACCTGAATTTGACTGCTCTGTTCAAAATCTCCCACCCACTCTTAAGATGCAATTTGAGGAGAAAGCAAAAACCTCCCCTCCAAAACCTTACACATTAACCTTGGTTAGAGCCACACGTGTAGTAATGTATGCACATATGCTGAGCTCCTACAGAGAAAGTGTGCTTATATGCATATGTCTACACATAGATTCAACTGGTAGTCCCTCCTAAAAACCTCTGCTGCATTAGTCTGTTTTTTTACTGTTAGCATTTTTTTCCTACAAGAAAGCCTGTGGGGGTCCAAACTATTTTTGGAAATAAATTAATTATTGACCAATTGACTAACAATCTTGATCTACTTCATTGGCTAAATTACATATTTATAACTAACCCCCACAAAATCAAATCAAAATCAAATATAGAGAATAAATGCTTCCACAAAGGATAACTAGGGGTCACAGCTCACTAAAATAATAAAGCCTTGGACTTACGGACTATTAACCACATAGAGGCTAAATGCATCTTTAAGGAGAGAGTTTCATAATGTGGGAGATGCCATAGAGAAGGCATGTCATAATAAATAAAGATGATGCTACAGGGTGATGTTTTCTTTCCAAGTATACCAGCTTCTCATTTTTAAAAATTTTAAAAACATAAAAGAAAAGCAGGATAATCAGTGTGGATAATCAGTTATATTCACAGTGCCAGATCAAGAGAACGCCACTGGAGACCTTGAGGGCTAGTGAGTAGTTAAACTATTTATTTCATCTACATAGAAATAATTATTTGCTAATTTTTATTTCAAAACAAGTTCACATATCAAAGAAAAGAACAGGTTTGCCATTGTTTTGTTGTTTTCTGAACGAAATGTTACTTCATTGTTACAAATTGATTTTCTCCTATCTAGGTAAAGCTTTAGGAAAATCAACAGTAGTTCCTGTGCCATATGATAAGATTCAAAGGGATCCATCTGCTTTGATAGTACATGGGCTTCCAGAAGGACTTGCTTTTAAGCATCCCTCCAGCTATGATATCACAACACTGAAGTGGATTTTGGAGAACAAATCTGGGATCTCATTTGTCATCAAAAGGTACAAACTGAATTTTATTTTTTCCTGAAATACTTTGAGTTTGCAGCAAAATGTTCTTAAATCACTTTGCATAATAAAGTGTAAATATGGGTTATTAAAGCCATTGAACTTTCTAGCAGGACAGCAGTTCCCATGTAAACATTTGCAGATTCCTGGAGAGCAACACTTCTCAGAAAAAATATATCCTTCCTAGTTCAAAAGACCAAAT
Organism: Myanophis thanlyinensis; assembly: GCA_017656035.1. Taxonomy (NCBI): domain Eukaryota; kingdom Metazoa; phylum Chordata; class Lepidosauria; order Squamata; family Homalopsidae; genus Myanophis; species Myanophis thanlyinensis. The sequence goes on from JAEANM010003917.1 coordinate 2,184, forward strand.
TTGGGAACAGATCAGATGCTTATATAAGGAAGACAGATCATTATCACTACATATTTTTTTCTCTTCAGATAATTTGATTGCAATTAGAAACTTCCAAGAAATTGATTATTCTGGCATTGGAAAAGAGGAATGTTTTAGTAAAGAACAATGATTTCACAGAATCATTTTAGACTTTATAGACTTCTCTATCAAGCTTTAAATTAATTTGTAATAGTATGGACATTTCCTTTCTAAAACTGTGAGAAATGATACCATTCAGCTGCGAATTAGAAAAGTTTGTTTATGATACCATTTCCTTCTTCATCTTCCTTCTACGGTCCATAATGGACCATGTAACATTATATAGATGGTTGTAGGAAATAGGGAGAAAATATCGAAAATGTGATCTGAACCCTCTAATGTCATTATCATGTTTTGTAGAATAATAGAATTTGTTCTTTCATTATATAGGCCTTTCCTTGAGCCAAAGAAACATTTAGGTGAGTCTTAACTTGATCTAAATAAAAAAATAATAATTTTCTATACAGTACCAATTAGATTTCTGTAGGTTTTTTAAGATAAATTGATACCTGAAAAGAAGTGTAAAATACTGAAGGTTCTAATTTTTTCAGCCTTTTGTGTGACCAGAATAATTTTCTTGGTTAACACCCCTCTCCCCCCCCTCAGATATCTCATGCATGAATTTATTTTTGCTACTCTCTTACGGTAAAGCAAATCCTATTGTTGACAAGCTATATAATTGTCTCCAATATTGCAGACCTTAAACTTTATGGCTGCGGAAAGCCTGGGCGGCAGCGGAGGAAAACTTTGTGCATAAGCATTTAACATAGCACCTCTTCTCAGATAATTAAAGAAACGATCATTTGGAAAGTTAGCCTGGCTGTTTCACAACTTATTCCCAATGCCATCTATATGTACACCTGTATACATATGTTTATATGCACCGGAGAAAACTCCTTGGGTGTCCAATCATACCTGGCCAAGAAAAAGTATTCCTATATGTTGCATGCTGTATCACTTCTGGACCCTGAGAATGACATACTTTTTTAAAAGGTGCTTTTTGTACATCCTCCTACATGTTACAACACATTTCCTCTAAAAATGTACAGTTGTTTATTCATATTGAAAAAGTATATGCTATCAGAATTGTCACTAATGATAGTTTGGAAGGCATAGAGCCTTGAATAACATTGTCATGACAGAGTCTTCACTGTTAGAATTTGCGGGGGAGAGGGGGAGGTACAAAATTCTCCTGACAAAGTTCTGAATGAATTTACAGAGAGATAAAAGTGATAGTCCAGATATTTTTAACACGATCAAGAGCCCTCAATGCTAAATGGAATTGTAAATGTTCTATACAATTACCATATTTTTCAGACTATAAAACTCGCTTCCCCCCTGCCCCCCCAAAAGTGGATGGAAATGTCTGTGTGTCTTATAGACCGAATATGGCCCAACTTTTGGCCTCCTGAACCCTCCACGTGTCTCATTTTCACCCTCCCTGGCCCCCAGAAGCACTCTGCAAAAACGATGCGCAGAGGGTTCGCCTGTTTTTGGCCTGCAAAGTGCTTCTGGGGGCTGGGGACGGCAAAAACGGGATGCGCGGAGGCCAAAAAGGATTTTTTTTTCTTGTTTTCCTCCTCTAAATCTAGATGTGTCTTATAGTCCAACAAATACGGTATATAACAGAGGAAAAACATGAGTTTTCTTCATCAACTGTATTATTTTACATTCCCATATATATTCTGTATTCAGCTTAATGTTTGTGTATTATTAGATTCTTTTTGCTTTTCTTTTTTTCAGGCCGTCTTTCAGATTCGTCACACATGATGACATCGCCAGGTGTAAGGTATAAATCATTTTTGGGCTTTTTTATTTTTTTTCCTACAAGTTTTCTACAAACAGTACAATCATATTTTTTTTCCAGTGGTGCAAAGCATGAGGTGGCAATATTCAGTATTTATCTTCTGTCTTAGCTGTAATTCACAAGTCTGTTGATGACAGATTTGTAAGATTGCCATAACAACTGTAACGCTAAAAAATTAATTTTATGGTTTAAAATTAGGGCTTGAGTTTAGTGCCAGAACACCTACAACTGGCTTATCTAATAAGGAATTTGGATTGAATTGCACATCAGATGCAATTGTCTAAAAGTTTGCTATACCTATTTTAAGGCCCTTTCAAAGCCTTCTAAGCATAGGAAATCTGGAAGGAGTATTTCTTTTAGCATCCTGGAGAGCCAGTTAGCCTAGTGAGTGCTCATTTAGTTGAATCAAATGACAAAATAAATTCATGATATATTATACTCACCAAGAATTGTCTATTCTCTGTTTGTCTAGTTGCCCTTCCATTCAGGTGAAGACTGAGCCCAATGAAGATTCTGGTACGCATTTCTTTTGAAAATACTAATTCCTTGAACTCATAGCAATGTGTGAATTGACATCAGTCTGTGTCCATAAGAGCAGAAGTTCAAGTATTTGTGCTGTCAAAATTCTGTGAAGCTTTTTTTCCATTATTTCCCTCAAATGTATTGTCAAGTGCATTTTCCTAATATACATATTTTATTTGAATTTCTCAAAAATACATGCATTTTTAATATGAAGCAGCCATTAATTTTTTTAGTCATTTCCAAACTTCTACTAATGAGCTTCATGGCCTAGCCAGGTTGCATGACTTACATTATAATTAGTGGATCTTGAAAATGTCTCTTTGCTTTAATAACAAGGCATGTTCCTAACCTTTCATAATAATTATAAGAAATATTTACACATGGGAGTTTGAAGCCTCTTCAGGTCCTGCATTTCATTGCCACTATCATTTGAGGGAAGAGAACATCCATAAAAATTATGGTCATTGCTAAAATACTAACCTGTAAATGTAATTTTTTAAAGTCCCCGCTTCCCCCAGTGAAATGTCTGTTTTCCAGCCATGAATTGGGTAATTGATTGACCGCACTCCTTTTCAGAAATAGTACACACTTTTTGGATCTTTATTCTGAGTGTAAATTTCTTAAAAACTTAAAAGCTTAAGTGAAAATAAAGCATTTGAATGTAAAAATAAGAAATAGAAAAATATAAGTTCCTTTTCAAATCTTGGAGACTTATATACCGCACAACAGGTCAACAAACATTATTATGGTAATATTCATTCATAAGGCATGCAGTAACAGGAAAACTTTGTGAAGAACAAAAATATTTTATAATATCTGATACAGTAACTAACAATTCTTACCCATTGCAATATGTAAGGAATGTAATTCAGTGTTTCAACTTAGAAAAATCTTGAGCTTTCATTGGTCTGTATAATTTTTGATACTCATAAGTGATTTGTATTAACCAGTCCTTAGATACATGTGATTTATCTGCAGCAACAGTTGCTGCAGAAATATGACAAATGTCAAGTGGGTATTTTACAGATTGTTTCTATCCATGCTTCTTACTTGGACTAAAATAAATATGTACATATTTTTTGGGGTTGATTTTGGAAATGGAGTGATAGGCTGGATGGGGTTTGACCTGATAATGGTCAAGAAGAAAAAAAACGTATGATTTTCTGGCAATATAGATTTGTGGTGATTAGTGCACTGTTGAAAAACCTGAAAACCAGGTTAGGGACAGATCATGGAGAATATTTAAATGGTTTCTAAGAGTCACCACTGACTTCAATGGCACATAATCAGTTATTTTATAATATTGACGTTTTTTGTAAAAAATATTTTTGAATATATATCAATATCATTATATGAACTGAGGCATCTGGGTATCATTAGTTTAGATACAATTAATATTTGTTACATTAATCATACTTATGTAATGGTGATGTTATACATATTTGTATTAGAGTGTATTCCTTCATTATTTAGTTGTTCAGTGTTTTAGTGTGCCATTCTAATAACAATCATAATATTTTTAATATTAATATTTAACAGTGACACCATCTTTCAACATCTAATCTTTACATCTAATTATTGCTTTTGGTGTATTATATAAAAATATGTATAATATTAATAATGTGCTACTATCCACTTAGGCCTTATTAAATCAAATAGATCTGTGATGGCAAACCTTTTAGAGACCAAGTGCCCAAACTGCAAGTCTTGCACGTGTGTGCATGCGCACATGCATGTGCACGCTGGAGACCCGAACACCAGTGGGAAGTTGGGCATCACAACACCGGCAGCTCTGCAAGAGGCGAGATTTTTTTCTTTCATGAGCTTCTGTTTCGTTGTTAGTGAGCTTCTATTTCATGGTTTGCAGGGAAACTTATGTTTCCCTGCAAACAACGGTGAGAAATGCCACGGAGAAATGCTGTGGAGCTGAGTTGGGCCGATGGTGTGCGTGCCCACAGAGAGGGCTCTGAGTGTCATAGGTTCACCACCACCTCCAGTAGATCAATAGGCTATATTTTCATCTCCCACACTCTCGAGGATCTGCCCAAGCCCCTATCTTCTCTTCAAAAATATCTTTCTCTATCCAATCCCATTTTTTGGTCTTTTAATATATATTTTCCATGATCTGATTCATAAGTCTTTGTCTTCTCCTTTTTTTCTTCTTGTTTTATTTGTTGATTTATCTGTTCCATTTTTCCTGTTTTTTCTATTATCTTCTTTATTTCATGTGTTTTGAGATCTTTATTCATTGTCCCTTGCTGAATTTTTTCTAATTTCCAACTATGTCATGCATTAAGTTTTTTATCTCCTTGTGGTTCCTTGTCAACATATCATAATTATTTTGGAACAGCAACACCATTTTGTTTTCAAATTCACTCATCTCCCTCTGGTGCAACATCTTGTCTTATTTTAATAGGTCCAAATATTGCTCAGTAGTCTGTCAGTAGTCTATCACCACCCCAAAGTCTCAACTGTCTATGACCTCAGAAAGCCATCTTAGAAACCATTTAATCAATCCTAGCATTGCTCCTCAGGGAATACAATAGTTATAATTCTTTATGTCCCACAGTTAGTCAATTAGTTCCATTTAGGTGGTCCAGGAAGATTTCCAAATGTCTTCTTAAGTCCACTTTGTAAGTTCAATCATAGATCCTGGCATTGAACGATCACTTTCTTTGGGTGTCTTCCATAATCTCACAGTCAAACCTCTGATAGCTATGAAGTAGATAAGTATAGAACAGTAGTTAGCACAACAGTCCTACAGATGTTATTTATTTCCACTCCCCCCCCCTTTTTTCTTATCAGTGCATTCCTAAGGTTATAGGAATTTAGTATATATTCCTTCCACCAGTAGATGGCGCCTTCAGTTTAAATTTCAACGTTACACAAATCCAACAAATATTAATTTCAGTTTATTGCAAATGATCAATATTCAGATAGATAAATCGAGCATTTTAAAATGCCTTTCAAAGATACTGCCAATAAAGTTTAAAAATCCAGTCTTTCTATGTTTTAAAGATTTTGCGCTCTCCCTTTAGTTCGTTTTCTTTCAGGTCTGTAATTTTTCTCTCTGTTATTGTTCACCACTTTAACAAGCATTTCAGAGAGTCTTTTTTCCAGGGTTTATTTTCTTTGGGGTTAGGTTCTAGGTAAAAGAAGAGTCACCTCACCAAGTTCCAATCGCTGTTTATCCACATCGCTCCAGCACATTCTTTGTTTCCTTGGCTGCCCCAGCTTCATGGCAGCCATTATGGCTGCCTCTCCTCTTCGTCATGGATGGGAGGGAATTCCTTGGGTCTAGCAAGAGAGCCACCACTCTTTGCAACCTGCAGGGTGCCCCTCCTTTCTTCGTCAGGGTGACTTTAGCCCTTTAGAGGCCCCTCCAATGAGGAAGATTTGGCGTGGGTTGATGAAGCCTCACTACCTGCATCCGAGCTCGCTGCGACATCAAACCGGAAATCCAATATTGACATTCTTGAGTGTCCATTGGTTGTATAAACTTGGGCTTTAACATGTTAATTGCAGTTAACTCAGAATGTGTTGATTTTTTTTTTTATGCATATGAAACAGCAAAGGGTGAACATTCATTTAGATTCCTAATTATCCATGTAAATGGAATATTAATTGTTTCTATTTCAGGACTCGAGATGGTAACAGTTAAAGAAGAATCAGAAGACCCTGAATATTATCAGTTTAATATTCCAGGTAACAGTGAATGTGAACTTTCTTTTATACAGTCTGAAATCTTGGATGGTAAATTATGCATGTAGAAAAACACAATGAAGGACAACGTAATTGGAAAACAACATAGGGTTTTGGTTCCAGTATAATCATATAGTATTTGAAGCAGAACTGTTTTGGTTTAGGTGTCCTTGTCTGGTTTCTTCTCATTTGTATGCTGCATTTGCTCCGGATGCACCATTGTCTGTGCCACCCTCCCCCATTTCTTAAAAATTAAGAGGTGTTTGTGGGTGTTTTAAATAGATTACATGACTTAAAGTTAAGTATAATCAATGTCCTGTTGATAGTCAAACTTGCTACCAAATACCAAGTATTACAAATGTGTCGTGTTGGAGGGAAGAATGGAAGGATAGTCTGCATGTGGCAATGCCATATGAAGGTTTTATATATCTCAACACTTTATTGAGTCTTATTAATGATAGCTATCAAAAATTATGTGGGCTTGTGTACTTTATTTATTTAAAATACACAAAGTCCCCCTTGTTAGGGACCATAACTTTGGGCTGCTTACAAACAGCAAAAACACTGTAAAAATTGCCAGTTCCTCCCAAAACAAAACCCACACTACGTATATCAATAATGTTATCAGGCTCTACCTCAATGCTTGCCATAAGAGCCAGCTTTTCAAGGCTTTCTAGAAAGCTAGATGGACAGTAGCCTATCAGAGTTCAGGAGGAAGAATGTTCCAAAGCGTAGGCATTGCTACCAAGAAGACATTTCCAAGGTTGAGCTAGACAGCAGAAGACCCTCCACCTTATCTGACCTGGTGAAATAAGCACTTCGCTTAAAAATTATGGGGATGATATTTCATACAAAATTAAAAAAGACAACCACAGCAATTATTTATTAAACTTAAGTGTATTTAAATTGTTTTTGCCCTTTCCTCTTGGAATATCCATTTGGAAGTGGCATCCTGATTGCAAGCTGCACCTATAGTACATGGGATTAGCATGGTTTAGTTGACATTGTCTAAATTGGTATACAATTAAGGATTAATGGAATGTGTAAATTTGTAATGGGGCTTTTGCAGTAGCTATATACAAATTCTGAAAACCATTTCAAAGGACAGCATAATTCGACTTATCCTATTGGAGACATGGGCAGCATATAAACTTAATAAGTAATTGTTGAATGATCCCAGCCTAATGGGGCTAGGGCTTAAAACAAAGGCAGGCGCAGATCTGAGTAATTTTTAGAAAGGTTAGCAGGTCTAAATCTGATTGGTACTTGGGTGGGAGACCACCTTAGAGCCCTTTATGACACACTAAATTTTACAATGGAAGATAAGGATTTTATGTTATAAAAAACATAGTTTCATTTCGTCCTTCCATAATTTACATTTATCTTCCAGGAGGCAATTTTAATGAAAACTTACTTGTGCTCAGTATCTTTTGTCGGGATATTTCTTCTTTCCCTTTCTTCCCTTCCCTTGACCCAGATAAGAGTTTACTGGTTTCTACTGCCCCCCCCCCTTTTTTTTTTAAATGACCCATTCTGAGCAAGATGCTCTGCGAGGAGACAAACATTGAGGATGGTGAATGCTAACTGGACAGCTGTCCAATTGTGACCCATAGGCTAGTGCTGGCATCGTAAAACATCAAAGCAAGGTTGATTTGCACCAGAATGCTGAAAATGGTGTGTATGAGCTGACAACAGAAACGGTATAGGATGGAAGTGTTAAAGCATGGATATTCTTTACAGAATCATATCAGGCTTCATTTATGCAGCCAAGAAATAACAATGTTAAAAACCTGCTTTGCTAACAGATACCTTCTTTCATGTTGCAAGGATAATACCACATTGCTCGGTTCCCCAGTCTTTTCTGTAGTATGCAGAAACCTTTGAAACCTTCAGTTATAACAGAGGCAGTAGTAAAATTCAGTCATAATCTTTTATCAAGGGCAAGTGATATATGTATAGGGGTGTGGTTCCTTTGTGTAAATTTCCTTTTGACTATTATATTTTATTTCATAAAATAAAATTATATTGTATTGCTTTTATTGAGTAAAACAAAAATAGTGATGTTGATACTATACATTGTCAAAGAGAGAAAAAACCCTAAAAGTTAAAGTGTTTTAACAAAAAAGTGAAAAAATATGACAAAGAAAAAAGAAAATATAAAATAATTACAATTTCAGTATATATTTGTCTAATGCCAATTTGTCTAATGTAAATCGTACTGAAATACATATATATTTCTGTACATTTATACAGTATCTTTTTTTAACTTACTGTATTCCGTAGGAACAGGTCCCGTATTTCATTGTAATTATTTATACAAGTGTATTGCAGCATTGAAAAGAGATGTGTATGGCTCCATTTAGTCAATGGATTGAACACAGTGATCAGCACAGTGCCTAAGAGTTGAGGATTTCTGTCAGTTTCCATGGAGCCATAAATTTTAAGCAAAATCTTATGGTGCAAATCTCATGAGACTTCAATACATTGTCACATTAAATTCCCAAAATTTCATGATTGTTTTTTTTTTTTTACAAAATAACATTGCATAATAGCTTCCACCTATTTATTTGAAAAAGAGCATAAAGAAGTCATTTGCAGGAAAGGTAAATTCATTACTGTTCCTAAAATGCCTTGCATTTGGATTTAAGATATCACCTTGGATAAATGGATACTATATACAAGCATATGAATCTCTAATAAATGGTTCCAACAGTATAGCTGGAAAACTGTACCCCATCTTGTTTACTGTCTTAATGATGCTGGAGACTGTTCCTGCCTTTATATTTAATCATAGTATTAGTTTTCTCTACTGATGGGATTTGTCATGAGATTGATAGTTGGTTAAAAGTCCATTCTTATGTACAAAAGAAAAAATATTGCTGAGTAATAATTGCGCCCAAGAAAATAATTGTATAAGCCTTGCATTGTGTTGCTGACTGAGGAAGTTGTTATCATCTGTCTTTATTGCTGCATTTGGAAACAATCTGGAATTCAATAGAAATGAAAGGGCATTCAAAATGGATGCCATTGACTAGATCTGCAAAATAAATGTCCATTGACTAGATCTGCAAAATAAACTAATTCTTCTATGCTTTCAGTATCAAATTACATTTTTCAAGGATGGACAAAAAAGGATATTAAAAACATTATGGTTCTATTTAGATAACAGGTCAACAACAGGTAAACTTAACAACAGTTTAGTATTATCTGAAGTGACAAACTGGGTTATACAGTTTATTAAAACTGATTTGGAAACCATGGATTTAAAGTAAATTTTCAAAACTACAACTTGTGCTGACCATATGATAGCTGATAGATTGTAATTATGCCTATTGCTTGACTTTCAGAAATTATGTGCAAAGATTAGTGTGTTGAATGAATAAGCAGCTTTAAATTATTGCTTGTCTTTATGGTGCTGATATGGTATGGAGCATAAATATGATTTACTGTCATTCTAGGATCCAGTGGTAAATGACTGTAGGAATTTTTCATATTGCTGTAATTCTTAATTGTATTTTCGTGTCATATAAAAGATGCTGAATACAGATACCATTCCATAGATGCCCACCATAATCTTCTCACCTATTTAGAAAATGTGTACTCATCTGAGACAATTAATTCTGAATGGTAACAATATAAAACTGAATGAAAAATGTAATTAATAGCAAATATAATAAATATAAGAGCTGAAATATCTCACAAAAAAACCCAAACGTTCTTCAGCGTCTGCCACCACTGAGCACTAATGTCTTAAGAGAATTGCCAGGTTTTCATAGCTCTCTGGAAGGCCAGCAGAATCAGAGCTATCTGGATTTCAGAAGGAAGGTGGGCACCGTGATAAGGAAGGCAAATCTAGATCCAATAGGATTGCATTGTTTCATTGAGGTGACCCTAGCATGCCTACCCCATAACATCTGGTGGAGTGGGCCGAAGTTATTGGAGACAGGTGGTTCCGCATATAACCTCTGTGCTTTATGGAGTTTTAACAGTTGATAACCAGCATCTTGAATGACACCTGGAAGACTACTGGAAGCCAATGCAGCTTGCTCAGTTGTGGGGTTACGTGGGTGAATCTTGGTGTGCACTGCTGCTTTTTGGACTAAATGAAGCTGCCATCTATATTCCAGAGAGCCCCATTTAGAGAGTGCTGCAGAAATCCATATAGACAGTGACTCATCTATCTATGGATTGTTCAAAGGAAAATCTGGATTACACAAAACTCATGATTTATCTTATGAAACCGCGCAATTCATTGCAACTTGAAATTATCTCACAAAACACATGGGCTAATATGTGTTTTATACAAATGACATTTAGAGGGAGGAGGCTGTAGATCAGTGGTTCTCAACCTTCCTAATGCCGCGACCCTTTAATACAGTTCCTCATGTTGTGGTGACCCCCAACCATAAAATTATGGTCTTGGTTCCTAAGATCATCGAAAATATGTGTTTTCCTATGGTCTTAGGTGACCCGTGTGAAAGGATCATTTGACCCCCAAAGGATTCGCGACCCACAGGTTGAGAACCACTGCTGTAGATGCATTTGGAACTTTGCTCATGCTAACCATTAATAATGGTTTAAATATTCAAAACCAACAATTCTTTGCTCTATAATTGCTTGATTCAGCTCAGCATGCTCTCATAATGAAAATGGAAAAATCTTAGTGATTTTTTATGGCTGTCTTTATTTACAAAGCAGGTCCTTCAGAAACTTCGGCGATTGATGAGAAAATCGCCATGGCAAAGTCTTACACAGGTATAGCAATTCACTTGTTCATTATCATGGTACTATTTCTCACAACATTAATGCCACAGTATCATATCCTGCTTGCCAAGTACACTGTTTGTCTAAATTTGATTTCAGATCCATGGCCTGAATTATATTGACTGGTGATTTCTCCCCGTCATTCTATTTTGGATTCATTCAGAAACTTCGTTTCTGCTTACAGTTTCCTCCTTTTTCTATTTGTGGGGAATAGACTTTTTAAAACGACATTTTTATACACCTTTCTGTTTTTCATATTTTCTAACCATTATGGCAAATTAGGAGGGTTAGCAATTCAGTAACACAAAGGAAATCTGTTGAATATAAAGGGGAAATGTGTGTAGTTTCCCAGCTACATGCTTTCATCCATTCCCCAATTCTTTTAAAAATCTACACTATCTGGATTATGTGAAGAGAACTCTTCCAAATTATCAATGACCTAAATAGTGTACTTTTCGATTTTTGTTTTTGACTTTTCCCATAGATTTTTGTTTACAATGATCCTGGTGGAGGCTGGGTGCCAATGTGCCATAAAACGTCTACTCGGCCTATTATTTAAGAAACTAATTCTGAAATTTCAAGTGTTGATTAGCATCCTCCACTTTTTTATGATGGTATGTTTATATTTGTCTAAAGGGAGCAACCAGGGTTCCGATTGCAGTGAAGGAACAGATGTGGAATTACCAGTAGAAGGTTAGAAATATGTAAATTTTAAAAAATAAGCTGTGGTAAGGTATTTCAAAAATTAAAAGCACAGTGCAAACATAATCCATAGTGTCTGTGTCTTGCATTCTTTTTTCATATTCCATATGGTTGTGTATTTATTGTCCTCCCGTTGAATTGTGATCCTGCATGTTCATTGTGGAAAACTATTGAGAAATATTTTCAATTTAATCTGTTCCTTTCTCCCTTCTTCCATCTTCCAGTAAATTATAAAAGCTATTTGGAAAGATTTGATAGTTGATTTCCTCCATCCAATTTGTATTCTTCATCAAGGATTTTATTAATCTTTTTCCTACTGAGTGGGCAACAGTGCTGCTACATAACAGAAGATCTGGAAAGTATGAAGGCAGATATGTGATTTTTTTAAAAGGTGGCAGTGAAAAGTTGGATATGTTTGTAATTAATTTACAATTATAATTAATTTTTTATGATTAGGCCCGTCTTACTGCCTATTCAGTTATTTCAAGATTTGGAACTAGGAGTGTAAGATCTGGTGTAATGGGATGTGAAGAAAAGTATAAAAAGTTATTTAGTTGTATGATGCTTGCTAATATGACTTTTATTGAACAGATTTTCTCTTTCAAATTTAAAGACCTTACTTCTGAAAAGGGATTGCTGCTGCTGCTACTGAGAATGTTACTGGTGCTTGCCAAAGCATATATTAACTTTCCAGTTGGTTTGTAGTTCAGTTAGGAACATTTCTATTATGGAAATATTTTTTGAATCAACATACTGGTGAATAGTTTTATGAAGCATTAGTTTAGCAGTAGCATGTCATTAGATTTAAGTCCCTGTTCAAATTTTAGGATCATATGATGTTGTCAAATTACTCTGGTTCCTGAGCTTTTTTTGTTCATTGTAACAATCTGAAAATAAAACTGTTTTGGACTGAATACTGAACAAGTCAGTATTTAATGTATTTATTTTAAATATTGAAGACTTTTCTGTTCCTTTAGGGTTGTGTTGCTTATTTGATGGAGTGAATCTGAAAAAAACTGAATTTTTTGTTTGGTTATAATCTGAAGAGGAAAATTCAGCAAGTGTAAAAGGCTAACAAATCAATATTTGTATCAAAAATGGTAGAATTAAGTTAACAGTTGAAGTAGCTTAATGGAAACTTTTTAGAAAGCCTTTGGGGATCTGTATAGAGTATTAAAGGATCCTCAATTCTGCACAGTGTAAAATGGCATATTATTGTTTGGACATAGAATTTTTTCTGTGTCTTCTTTTGTTGGTAACCTTTCAGCTGTGTAGATCACTTCCCTGTCAGTGTAAAATTTTGAATCTGTTTGGAACATGCTTCAGTTTAAAAAAAAAACGAATCACTTGCTCTGATTCAGATTAAATAGGAATTCAGAAGTTTGTTTTTGTTCTTCATTAAACAGAGATGGGTCTTTATATATACTGATTAATCTTTACTATAGTTTATTTGAAAGAGATGAATTTCAACCTTTGCTCTATAATGTTGACTTGGTTCAACATGTCTAATAGCAATAGCACTTAGAATTTTATACCATTTCATAGTGCTTTGCAGTAAGTGGTTTACAGAGTCAGCATATTGCCCCCAACAATCTGGGTCCTCATTTTATCGACCTCTAAAGGATGGAAGCCTGAGCCAACCTTGAGTCAATGAGAATCAAACTGCTGGCAATGGCAGAGTTAGCCTGCAATTCTGCATTCTAACCATTGTGCCACCATGGCTCTAAGCTGTTGAACTTAAACTTGGAAAAACTTGTTCTAGACATGACTTGCTAGTAGACAACAATGGGAAGTCAAAGACATCATAAAGAAAGTACAACCTTAAAACATTAAGTAAGGTTCAGTAATTCCTAAAGTGGAATGGAAAGCTGTATTCAAATCATTCTACCATCTACCATGCAACCACCATATGCTGCTTTCTGATGCTTCTTGAAGCAAGTGATTTACTAGAACACTATGCACATATATAACGTTAAGTAAGGTTGATTTGCTATGACAATGAAAAAATTCATCCTCTAATACAGCCTTGAGAATTCCACGAACTCTTTACCTAACTAGTCTTCCTACTCACATGGACTAATACTAGATATTACATTAAACTGATAAACTGATACCTAATTCAAAAATTTTCATGTTTATATGCCTGGAATTTAGCAGACTATACCTTTGCTCACCCAGATTTTCATTAGCACAGTTATTACATTTCTATTTGCATATTTCTAACTGACTCTGAAGACAGTGTAAGAGTATTAAGTTATATTGTTAAAAATCTCCTTCAGAGAATAATCTAACAAATTATATGTAACCTCTTTCTAAAGTGCAGTTTTTGCACTACAATTTTGATATTTTTTCATTTCTTCCAAAGGACAGTGAGCATGGTTAAATGTGTTTTAATAATTTTTTCCCTTATTTCAGATACTTTAAAATAAATGATTAAAATGATGGAAACAGTTCTGCTTGAAGAACTGTAATTTAGTATCTAACTTCTGGTTGACTCGGACATGAATTTTATTTCCTAACCTTTTTTCATATTTATTGGAATTTACATTTCCTAATAAAGATGAGACGCCTTAATATATGTTGGTGGCCCTCAATTTACGATCACAGTTGGGACTGGAACGTATGTTGCTAAGCAAGGTGGTCATTAACTGCATCACGTGCCTGATTTTTTGTTTTTTTAATGTAATAAGCAAATTTCATTATTATAAAGCAAATCTGGCTTTCCTCATGAACTTTGTATGTATAAACTACATGGGAAGACAGCAAAGGATGATAAGGTGACAACGGTGAAAATATAATTCTTGAAAAACTGGTCCAGTGCGTGGATAGAGCCAATTGTGGTTTGGCAACACCAGCTCTTTGAAGCAGACTGGGTCAAGAAATGCTGGAATTTCTTGCTGCATTATTGATACAGGCTTGTTTCTCTACCAGGTCTGCTTTGGAAGAGCTGACTGATAACAAAGCAGTTTAATGATAGAAGTAGTGGAGTTCATTATCCTTGTTATAACTCCTTTCTCTGAGCCTTCTAACTGTTAGAAAGATCAGTTCATTTGGATTTAATATGTTTTCTGACTTTGGCAATGGGAATAGAAAAGAAAATAAGAATAGTGTCTTTTCAGGATAATGTCTCACATTGACATACTATGCTATATCAATATTTTACGATACTTCAAGTATATAAAATGTTACTGCTGATAATGACTGCAATGTGGGGGGGAAAGGTGAACCACTCATTAGATTTGGACAGCTGTAGAATACAAACGAACTGCAGAAAATACTATTTGCAGCTACACTTCTAACCTTTAGACAGCACACGCTGTAGTGTTACCGTTCGTTTTTAGAAATATTACTATAATCATTCTCATTTGTTTGCATCATTGTGATTGTCTTGTGTGAGAATTTGTGAATTTCCTGTATTCATCATTCTGAAAATGTTTGACAGCAAAGGTTCAAGTGAATCTAGAAAAGCTCTATTAATCTTAACTACTTAAACATCCACACTTTTCTATTATCATTTCATAGATTTTAAAGCTTGTGATAAATTATTTTGGCTTATACGTTATGGGTCTGTTTTATCCATAGTGTGCAACATATATGTTGACTTACCCCTGTCGAGTAAAATCAGTCTTACAGTGTGTCTGCGCCGTTCAGATTTGGTTTTTTTGTTCTGCTTTTTTCAGATTCTTCTCAGCATGCCACTTCTGAAACAAGTGAGGATCCTGAAGTGGAAGTGACCATTGAAGGTTGGCCATTTTCTCAACTAATTTTATTTTGCTCACTTGTTTCAGAAGAATCTCAGTCATGTGGCATTGTGTACATCCATCCTTTCTCCCAAACCCTTCCCATTCCATAAGATAAATTGTGTTGGGCAAGCTAGTCTTTTGTAAAATGCTGAATTTGAATCATGTGTTCTAGAGTGGTTGATGTCAAAAGTGCAAAAATAAATATGGGTGGGTGGGGGAATACTACTGCTTATATTGATATTACTGCTTACCAGAAGGAAGCAGTTTCAACCGGGGGTGCTTCATTGGGCAATGATTAAAGCTATGGAAGTTCTCTGCAGAGTATTTGAGAAAGATCCACTCATTTGGTGATCTAGTAAAGACTTGTTTGTCTGCAATGTCCCCACATCATTTTGGTCTTGCTGAAGTTTTGTAAGATTTGAAGCAGAAAAAAACGAAGTGTTCACTTGAGAGATTCAAACGGTAGATTTGGGAAGTAGAAAATACCTTGTGAAGTTGACTGCCTAATGTTAAGGTCTGGTAATGTACCTCAGAGCAAAATCTTCTCAAATCTGTTTTTTCCTGCACTTATCTCCTCTCCACCCACCCGTTGCCTGTGATAAATTGCTATTTTAAAAACTACATGAATCTCATAAAAGAAAGGAAAGTGAGGTGAAAGAAGTTGAAGAACCGAAAGGGCGTTCAGGTTTTGCAGTTCCACAGTCATAATTACTGTGCTAAGAACTGTGAATTTAGTAAACAAGGTTGGTTGAATTCTGATAAGATTGTTTAGATGATGTATGACTTGATCATGCCTAGTTATTTGGATATCCCTGGATGAGAAACAGGAAAATAAAATATTTCTGCATGTGACGTAAAGTATAATATTGAAAACTTTCCCTGCATGAAAAACAAAAGCACCGAGTTCTGTACTGTAATGTCAGATGTTATAAATAATGTTAATAAGAGTAAGTCAGTGTTAAATGGTGTTGTTTTATTTACTTTGTCATAAATTTGAAGGGTGTGACATTGTAGAAATATAATCTCAGAACATAGTTACAATACATTTTTTTCTTCATCTGTGTCTGTTTCATTTCTAGTCATGGCAAAAATCAGTCTTCATTTTTCAAAAAAAGTATTCAAGAATGTTATCGTAGTCACTATTTGCTAACAACTGACTCACACTGGAACATCTGTTGGATTGATCTGGTGGGCTAATGTAGGTTGTGGGAGGGAGATAGGGTGGAAACAAAACTAAAAGGGATATTCCTATTTATGCATGTGTATGTTTGCATCAGACATCTTCTTTTCTCTTGCCTCATAACTTTTTAGTTGATAATTGCATCCTTGAATATATAGTTTAACATACTTATCATAAATAAGTTTTCCTTTTCAAATGTTTTGGCAGACATTATTGATTTCTCGCTGTTTAAAATGCAAGCTTATTCACATTTATTAGAACACTAGTGACATTTTATACATCTATTCCTGTTACTTTCAGTGTTTATTCATTTATTGCTGGAATTACAACCCAATTATCCCTTGTTGCACCATCTACCAATGTATTTATATGGTATTCTGAGAGATTTATATCCTCTAACTTTATGATATTTTTATTTTCATTTAATCTAATGTGGTATCTTTATATTTGATTGGAACTCCAAACAGAATGGGGTAGGATAGGGCCTTGTTGAAAGTAAGATGGGAAAAGCCAGGTTAAAAATTCTAATCCTACTGACATAATTTGAGTTTTAAATGGGAAAGTTAAATCCTAGAATTGATAATAAAAAAAAGAATTGATAAGCGAATCCTTATTTTGGAATAGTTTAACAGCAAATTATTTGTCGTAATTTTTAAAGGCAATGAGATAATGTCAAGTAACAGCTGTGATGCATATGTTTGTCTCTCCAAAGATGATGATGACTATTTACCACCACATAAGAAGACAAAGAGCATAGAACCAGTTAATGATGCTTCCAATGTGGGGAGAAGAAAAGCTAGAGAGTTCAATTTTGGTAAGTTTTAGATGAAACTATTATAAATATTTCATTTTGAAGCAGTTCTAGTTTAGACCTATCCACTGGGAAAGTGTAAACAAAGCTAATTAAAAATGTCCTTCACAAGACCTATTTTGCTAGAACATCGTGGCAGGATGGTGTGCCTGGGAGGGGTGAGCAAATAAAGGTAGGACTTTATGCTAAGGGTATATATGTTGAGAACCAGAATATAGACATACTTATTAAGTTCTGGGAAGGAAGATAGTATTAAGAAGAAACTAGGCCTTTTTCTTGTCTCAATGGGGCATAAGAGGAGGAGAAGCATAATAAGATTTTCAATAGTGTATAGTTCTGCTTTTCCTGTCGAGTGTAGTTCCTGATCTGGTCTACCTAAAAGGGATGACTATAGTACAGGTAGTCCTTGACTTAGGATCACAATTGAGCCCAAAATTTCTGTCGTTAAGTGAGACATTTGTTAAGTGACTTTTGCCCCATTTTACATCTTTTCTTGCCTCAGTTGTTAAGTGAATCACTGAATCTGGCTTCCCCATTGACATTGCCTGTCAGAAGGTCACAAAAGGTGATCACATGATCTTGGGACACAACAGTGGCCATAAACATGAACCAGTTGCCAAGCTTTTGAATTTTGATCACATGAGCATGGAAGTGCTGGAAAGATCATAACTATGAAAAACTGTCATGTCACTTTTTCCAGAGCCGTTGTAACTGCGGGCACTAAATGAACTGTTGTAAGTCGAGGACTACCTGTATAAGTAGAGACACATGAGGCATAAATGTCATCTTAGTTCCCTAGCTAAGCAAGCAGGTACCTGTATTGTGCAGTTGTGATATAGGAGGATGCTAGAGGTGAAATATGACTTAGTGACAGTGGCAAAGAAATTGTTTCAGATTGCATGAGAAGACAATTGTAAACCAAGCTGTGTGGTAAAGCCAGAGTTACAGAAGGGAGAGGAAAAAGAGACAGCATGAGGAGGGGGAGAATAAAGTCAGACCTTCCCTAGCAAGTCACAGAGTATATCTACAATTATTCCATACAATTGCTTTTGAAAATTTATATAGAAAGAGCGTTACCAAATATTCAGTATGGATTTGGAAAAGACAGAGGAACGTGAGACATTGCTGATACATACTGGATTATTCAGAAAGCCAAAGAATACGTAGCAAAAAGTAATCAGTATGTACATTGTTTATAAAAAGGTCCTTACTTGTCAGTTGTACAAATCTGTGGAATTTGCTTAGAAAAATGGGAATCCCAGGGTCCTGGGGGAGGTAAGGAGAACTGAAGAAGGCTCCATGAAAGTAGAGACAATGCAAGAGATGACTTCCATGGAGAGGGAGCTGGTATGATTGTTAGGGAGAGGGCATCCAAGATGCAGTGCAGGGAGGATGTGCAAAGGAGGGTTGGGCAAGGTATGTGTGAGAGATGCCATGTATATCGGAGAATGTGTGAGGGTGCTACACAGATGAGAGAGAGTGTGTGAGAGGCACTGTGGGCTGGGGACAGTTCGGGGGGGGGTGAGTTCACTGGTCAGGGAAAGTGTGCAGGGTACACAAGTTACAGGCATAAGCATAGAGGGGCTGGGGGAGTGTTGACAGGTGAGGGAGTCTTATGCCAGCAACACTTGACTTTCTCTGCTGGCTTCCCCATTGACTTTCTAGGAAAACGGGGAGGCAAAGTTGCAAATGGTGATCACATGATCGTGGGGCACTAAGCAACTAGTCATAAATGTGAGTTCCAAGGACTGGTTGTAACCATTCAATGGTTGTATGTTGAGGACTACCTGTACACAACTGCAAGATGATGCAAAATCTTGAGACAACAAAAACACTGAAGGAGGGGAGGAGCTGCCTTGGTGAGACGACATGGGACCCAGTTGCTCTGTGGTCTCAGTCGAAACTCGAGCTGCTGCAAGGTCCATTTGGACCCAAACTGTCCTGTAGAAACAGTGAGAGGTGAGGGCACATCCAGGGGATCCCAGGGATATCTGGAAAGTCCCTGGTCGATCCAGGTGAAGCCCTCCTGCCAGCGGTGAATGAGACAGCAATTTACTGCCAAAGCCGGACAACTCCTCCAAGGGCTGATTTATGGTTGTTGGGTATCAGCTT
>JAEANM010003918.1:0-21585 GCA_017656035.1 Myanophis thanlyinensis
TACACAAAATGTTTCTGTTTTTACAATTTTGTTTGTTCTTTTTTAATGTATATATGTAATTGTATGGAATGTTTTTTTAAACTATGTTTGTTTAATAAAGATTATTTTTAAAATTTAAAAAAGAAAGGATCAAGGAATCAGGCTGACAGGGAAGGGCAGCACAGCAGATGAGCTGGCCTTCTCAACCAATTGGGGTACCAAATGGGCTTTTAACTTAGCGGCTCAGGATACTCATCCTTGTAAGATGGATAGATGGCCCTCTCCAGCATCTTGCACAGACAGAATGTAAACAAAGCACTTTGCATTTGCCAGAGGCAGGAGACAAGGAGTTCCCAACAGATAGAAACTGGGGGAAGAAGTTCTTCCCTTGACTCGTAAAAGTGGTATGTCTAGGAATGTGGTACAGTGTGGTTTTTCTTAACATACCTTTAGATTGTCTCCTGGACAAAGCAACACTAAATAAAAATAGCCCTGCCTATAAAATCAGAGAAGAAGCGGGAGTGGGAGGATGAATCACGTTGCTGACCACAACCTACACATTCCTGCAGCAGCTAAGCTGGGAAGAAGAAGAATTAAATGGATTGATCAATAGATTAGATAAAAAGGCAGAGCACACCCTGGAAGGCAACCTACAAGTTTGGTCATTAAATAGTCTTTTCATTGTTTACATCCAAGGGCGTAGATCCTTATATTAAAAAGAAAGATATAGTTTCACATAAAGAAAAGCCTCTAAGGTCAACCTATATAGGATACCCAGCACTTTGAAGCCAAACATTGAAGACATCTCCTCGTGGATGTCTGGAGAGTCTGGTTAAAAAGGAAGGTGGAGACGAAGCTTCACCTATTTTCATGTGCACCATCATGGCTATCCCCTTGACATTATTGATCACACCTATGGACATCCCTGCATCCCCCTAAATCAATATTCATTTAAGATTCTAGGCTTTTGCCTTGAAGAAAAACATTACACATAACTCAATCAAACATTATTCGTACTGTCTAATACCCAGGATCAATAAAAACGAAGACATTCAAATAAGTGGCTCATTAAATCCTTGTCTACATGAGTTGTACAATCTAATCATTATTAGATTGCTAATAACTAACCATTATTGTTGGGGGAAATATGCTGACTCTGTAGACCGCTTAGAGAATTCTGCAAAGAGGTGCTCTCCAACATTTCTGGCTTGGCGGAGGTGGTATGGGATGCTTTGTCTGTGTGCGCCGCTATCACAAATGCAACTTCATGTGCACGCGTGGTCACCTACCATTTTCACAGCCTGGTTCTGAACAGGCTGTGGCTTAGCATTGCGTGTCAAGATTGAACTGGTCTGCTTCTTTCAAACCTTAATACTTTTCAACTTGCCAATGAACTGGAAGGAGGGAAGGAAGGGGGAAACAGAATGCTGAGAATGTGTGCATGGAGTGTGAGAGCCCGGCAATCATCAAGGTCACCACTGCAGGTGCTTGAGAAAGAGATGGACTGTTCCCATAACAAAAGGATGTCTCATAATTGGACAATGCGATCACCCAGGGTGGGGAGAAAGGGAAGCTATTGTTTTTATTTATTTATTTATTTGTTTGTTTGTTGGTTTGTTTGTTTGTTTAATTTCATTTCTATACCGCACCCTCTCCTGAAGGACTCGGGGCGGTGTACAGCCGTCTAAAAGAAGTACAACATAAATGACAGTTAAAACAAATTAAAATTACCTAATTTAGGTGGCCGATCAAATTAAAACCTGATATAAAAGATTAAACATTTAAAAATATAAAACAATTAGAAAGTACAAATTTAAAAAACTGATTTAAAAATAATTAAAACTCCAACCAATAGTACTTAGACCAGACTGGCCTGTTGGAATAAATAGGTTTTTAATGCGCGCCGGAAGGTCCATAGGTCCGTGATGGTCCGGATCTTCGGGGGCAATTCGTTCCAAAGGGAGGGTGCCCCCCCAGAGAAGGCTCAAACCCTTGGGGCTGCCAGACAACACCGTCCAGACAATGGAACCCCAAGGAGGCCCGCCCTGTGGGAATGCACAGGGAGGCTGATGGTGGCAACAGGCGGTCCCGTAAATACCCAGGTCCCAAGCCATGGAGCGCCTTGAAGGTGAGAACCAACACCTTAACTAGGCAAGATTTTGTGTGGGAAACCAGAATTGCTTTTGATTCTTTAGTACCAAAATTGTGTATCCAATAAAGTTTTACTTTTGGGAATTCAAAGCTCCCAAGAGTGTTTCCTTATTTTGAGTTCACTAGTCTGGACAGTTGACATTGCTATTCATACAATTAAATACATTTTTATACAGAGATGGGCAGCCTATAGTGCAAGTTTTTTTTTCATTCTGGTCCACAGATCCACCATTCCCATATTTGGGAAACCATGCCATCAGTTTTCAACAATTACATCCAAATTTAAGGGGGAAACAGATAATTACTTGCTTGAATGATGGAGCCATGTCAACACAAAACACATTACTTTGGCCCTCCCCTCTCTTACTGAATGCATTAACAAATTGCTCATTTTGGACTATGCTACTTGTAGCTCTCCCAATGTTTTGGACTTCAACTCTCATCAACCAATCAGTGGTAAGAGGGGATGGTGGAAGCTGTAATTTGCAATTCGTGGAGGAATCATATTTAAACTATAAGGGAGATGGATTTTTTCTTGGTAATAATTCTCTGCCCCTTTGAGTCAATATTTCTAACAAAGAGAATTCATAAATACAGGGGCAAATTCAGGTCAAAATTGACCAACCTATTGATCAACCTCAATACTATTAATGACTTGAGACAATATTAAGATTGCAAAATTCAGCTTGATAAATCAGAAACTATTTACTTAAAAGCAAACCTCAAGAAGCCAAAAGCATATAGCATTTCCTGAAAAATAAAATGGAGCTTTGCTAAAATGTCCTCAGTAAATCTTTGCTTTGTGATTTGGTTGAAATGAAATTATTTAATACTGTATTTATGAGTTTCACCACCTGGCCCAAAAAAATACAGTCACGTACAATAGAATGTTATATAATCTAAACCTTTAAATCATCAAAACCACAAACCACAATAGCAACACGCTATTATTCTGATCTTTATTATGCTTCTGGGTTTCTGTTAGAAAAGATGTGAGTTGCAGATACAAATATGAAGCACTGAAACGCAGGATGCTGTCCCTCCATTCTGGATGCTCAGTGGGACTTGCTTCTGATAAAATATATATAGTCCTTTGAGTATATAGTTTCAAAACAACAGAGTGAAAATGCAGATGTCAAGATAAATAAATACATTCTAATTTTACATCCATTATCTTAGTGACAAATTCATTTCTAGCATCTATGTAAAGTGCTTCCTTATAGGAAGCTGGCTGATGTGTTGACTTTTGAGGCATAGGCTGCATACATGTCGTATCTATAGTATTTATGAGCTGCCCAGAGTCAGGCAGCATACAAATTTAACTAATAATAATAATAATGATGAATGGATTATAATGAATAATAATAATAATAATGAATAATAATGGATGAAACATGTGACAGTGATACCCATTGTCATAGGGGCACTTGGCACCATGTCCAAGAATTTTACACAGTACATGAAGAAATTGCAGCTTCCTGCAATAGCACCAGCAGAACTGCAAAAAACTGCGCTACTTGGAACAACATATATTTTGATAAGGTACTTAGTACCTAGAATGCTGGCAGCAACCCGTATCTACCATCAGTGCCAGTCAATAATGTGACACATTTTTAAAGGTTCGGTTGGCTGAGTTTTCATGTTTAATGAATAAAGTGTATAATAATAATGTCTTGCATCATATGAAGGGCAGGGACCACAAGTTCCACGCTTGCTCTAAATGAATATGCTAGAACAAATATATCATTGCACACTGTCTGTAAATTTACCTTGCTTGGTAAGGCTGAATTTTGAATCACTGACAATAGATTGTTAGACAGTTATGTGTTTCTTCATTTATTTTTAATATCAAGAACCTCATAGATATTTTAAAAGACTGTACAGATGGAGCAGATATATCAGGGCAGAGTTATCACTGCTTAGCAGGATGGAGAAAACTGAAAACAGAAAGACTGAAGAAAAAGAAATTGGATCAGCTTCACTGGGACCCATGACAGTTCCATCTTCATCTACATCTACTGCCACTCTGGCCACCCACTGCAACCACTACCTGTGTTTGCCATTGCTTCTGATATCTATCTAATATTTGCTGCCATCATGAGTGTTTGTTAGGTCAATTAACATGCCACACTTATTCTGAGAAAGAGGGTAGCATTTCTGGACAAAATTATGTCAAAATCTTGGACAGTTGCTTCTTTGGGTTTCCTGAACCATTTCTGCCTCCAGTCTCTTGGAATATCACTGGGAATGATGACTGTGGAAACATTGCTATGGCGTGTCTTGCTGTGGCCAAGGAGACCCATGGACTGTAGGGAACAGGAGTGATTTCCAGGCTGTTCTTGTTAACATTGCTTTACAACAATGGGAAATTTGTGACCTTCATATGTTGCTGAACTGAATGCCTCACCATGGGCTAGATCGGTGTTTCTTAACCTTCTTTCTTTTGGGACCTTTTCCCACCTTAAAAAATTATGGAGGGCACCAACAAAGAATTTGTCTGTATGGTTTAGCTTTGTCTATATTTACCATATTAAAGAGGGTGTGGTAGCTCAGCGGTTAAGACAATGAGCTTGTAAGCTGGAAAGCTGACAGCCTGGGTTCGAAACCCAAGTGATACATGATACAGTGATCTCCCATTACCTGTCTCAGCTCCTGCCATCCTAGCAATTTGGAAAGCATACAAGTACAAGTAGATAAAATAGGTATCACTTTATTGGGAAAGTGTTCTGTGTGCCTCAGCATATACTTACTGTATGTTAGCTACATGATCAAGGAAGTGTCTTCGGACAATTTTGGTTCCCTCAGCGAAGAAATGGAGATGAGTACTGCCCCTAGAGTCAGACATGACTGGACTGGGGAAGTCTTTACCTTTACCATATTAAAAATTAAAACAGATGCATTCACTGCCACTTCTCACAATTGTTTAATGGTTTAATACTGTATTATTTTTCAGCAGAAACTGATGAATAATTTTGATTCTGTGGACCTTTTTTGTGGCGCAGTGGTTAGAGTGCAGTACTGCAAGCTACTTCTGCTGACTGCCTGTTGCCAGCAGTTTGGCAATTCAAATCTCACCGGCTCAAGGTTGACTCAGCCTTCCAGCCTTCTGAGGTCAGTAAAATGAGGACCCATATTGTTGGGAGCTATATGCTGACTCTGTAAACCATTTAGAAAGGGCTGTAAAGCCCTGTGAAGCAGTATATAAGTCTAAGCACTATTGCTAGTGCTATTGCTCTGAAAAGGTCTTGGAAGACACCCAAGGTTCTCAGACCACATTTTGAGAAACACTGGGGTAGACATTGAAAAAAATGAAATAAATGGGGACATTGCCTTACCTTGTCTAGAACAAGACAAAAATAAATATTTTTTTTCAAATTGCCTCAAGTTACACAGTCCTGAGGGCAGGGCAGAAGCTAACATGTTTGGCAATAAATATAATATCCCATGGAGAAGGGACTATTCCATTGCACCCAGGCAAATATTTAAACTTCTTATGTCTGCAAATTTATGAACAACAGCAATATTCCTTCCCATTAAATATTTGCCTCTATTTAATAAGGGAACTCCTGAAGGTTAAACATTAATTTTTTTTCTCTTCATCCTAGGATTGTTTAGTGCCTGGAGTAATAAATATTTAGCTAACAGAGCCATTATTTCTCACTAAAATCAAGCCATCAACTACTTTTTATTTTAGCAAGTCAGTTATTCTTAGTTTTGGCCTAGAGACTCTTGAATACTGTACTGGTTCTTTTCCAAGGTGTCAGGGTCTTTAGTTCATTAGCACCCAATTAAAAAGTACTTGTTTGCCTATTAATCAAAATGCATGTGATTAATTAACTGACTCTACACCACTTGTTCTAAATAAAGAAGTCACACTTTATGAATACAATCTAATAAAATGGTACATTTTCCAAAGATACAGTGAAAAACTTAAGAATGTAAAACTGCAGCCTTATACTGTATAAACTTTCATTTATATGAAATAATTCAATCACATTTTTGAGACCCATGTTTTCTATGCTAAGATAACTCCTTAATGCTTTACTTAGACTGGAGACTGGACCACTTAGCATTGAAATTGGCAATGACATCTTACTGGCTCAAATAAATCTCTAGGGCTACTGTTCTTTTTACTGTAAAATATCTTGCAATCCGAATGGTCCAGAACTGTAGCCAGCAAATTTCTCCATTTGGGAATATCTCTGATTGGATAAAGTGGTTATCAAGCAAAGCCTGGAAGATAGAAAGAATAAACTTATAGCAGCCTCAAGGCTATGCTGACTTTATAATGAAAGAAGGAAACTACAGACCAATCAGCCTAACATCAATACCTAGGAAGATACTGGAAAAGATAATAAAAAAACAGATCTGCCAACATCTAGAAACGAGTAAAATAATAACTAGCAGTCAGCATTGGTTTGTTAAAACAGATCATGCCAAACCAATCTTATTTAATTCTTCAACAGTGACTTAATTAGTAGACCAGTGAAATACTGTGGACATAATATACTTAGACTTCAGCAAGGTATTTGACAAAGTAGACCACAACCTATTTCTTGGTAAGGTAGAAAAAAGTGGGATAGATAGCATCACCACCAGATGGATTCTGACTCACAGACTTGTTCTTCTCCAGGAAAAGCAACTATCTACATCAATAAATCAAGTAAATATTGTAGCTCGCTCTTCTTGAAAACCCCGGATGGCTAGTAGGAGGATTTTATTTATTTTATTCCCCTCAAAATACCCCTGTGAAATGGTCTGGACTGAAAGATTTTGACTGGCCCAGCATCTCTAGAGAGCTCCATGGACCAGTGGGGCTTTCAATCTATTAATTTTAAATGAAGTCTAAAATGCTCAAAGTGTAATGTTCTCACAATCCTGAACTTATCTATATACTACTGAAACTCTTATTGTCTGTTATCTTTAACTGGATGAAATGATGCATCATAGGACAACAATTTTTGAACCGAAATACTGCAAATGGGCTAACTTACCAGATATGTCCAAAATCTGGGACTCATAACTTCCGTGGGATTGAAAATTGGCAAATGTATGGTTGCTTCAATGCTGCTATGCCACCATGCCATCACTCGCAAGTTCAGTAGAACTTGCCCTGGCCTTCGGGACACTCGTTCTGCTACTGGAGATCAGGTGGATTGCTCCTGCCCTAGTCCTCCGGAGATTTGGTAGACCAATCCCACCATCAGTCACAGAGCAGTCAGCTGTGATCAGGCCAGCAGGAAGTTGGAAATTGCTCCTGCTCCCACTGGTTTTTTTGCCCTTTACTCTGTTTCTATGTTAGGGTAGGAAATATTTGAGAAATGATGACCCAATGGGTCATGGATTATTAGTCTGATTATAAGCATATTTTCAGGCTGCATTTTTCCCAGGCAGGGGTCTGTGGTTAGGAAGGGGAAAGAATTATGTTTGACAACCATCAGAGTCCTGAAAATGGAATTGTTATAAATACTATAAAGAACGGTTGCTGGAACTGGGTATGTCTAGTTTGATGAAAAGGACTAGGGGTGACACGATAGCAGTCTTCCAATATCTCAGGGACTGCCACAAAGAAGAGGAAGTCAAGCTATTCTCTAAAGCACCTGAGGGCAGAACAAGAAGCAATGTTTTTAAAAAGAGATTGGATAATGATTTGTTTGAAGTGGTGAGTGGTTTCCTGCCTAAGCAGGGGATTGGACTAGAACAGGGGTCCCCAACCTTTCAGACCTCAGGGACCACTAAATCCATAATTTTAAATCCCATGGACCACTAATATGATCTGCCTAATGACCAGCTGAGTGGGCGTGGCTAGGTGGTCTTGTGACTGGGTGGGCATGGCCAACGTGATGTCAATCATGTTGAGGGGCACCTCGCTGGCCTCTCCTCACCCCTCCCCTCACAACCATTCCCCACCTTCCCACCTGGACTCCGAAGGGCCCCAACAGGAAGCAGTTGTTGGAGCTAAGCAGCCACCACAAGAAAGAGTTGGCAAAAGAGCGGGCTCAGTTCAAATTGGATCTGACCGAGAAGGAGGCTCAGCAGAAGTACCTCACTGAGGACTATGAGCATAGGCTTTCCAAGCAGAGGGAAGGCCTGCGGGAGTGCAAGGCTATTTGGGCTCCGGCGCACTTTTCTCCTCCTGGGTGGCATGAGTTTCGCACGCTGCTCACTGAGGTGCCTGGACTCCCATGATGGAGGGAGGGGTTGGAGCTACTAAACAGGCAGCCAAGCTAAGTGCCCAAGGACCCCTGATTTAGTGCAATATAAAAAAATGCAAAAAAAATTTCTGCAGACCACCAAAATTTTCTCACGGACCACTAGTGGTCCACGGACCACTGGTTGATGACCTCTGGACTAGAAGACCTCCAAGGTCCCTTACAACTCTGTTGTTCTAAATTCTACTGTATTACTACTGTAATATACTTAATAATGATTAATGTACTGGTACTGCACTATGACCACCTTGGAAGGAATAAACACTTGTGGGATTTCCTATTTCAGTACCAAAGTAAGACGGCTGCTTTCTGTATAATAAATTGACAATGGAATGTTTCTAAAAACTCATATATGCCCTTATTTTCTTCTCTATCAGCCACATTTGTCAACTTGATCCTATAATCTAAAACAATCCTATTATGCTTTTATTCTTTTATACATTGCTGCTGAATGCTGTTTTATTCATCATCCACGAGACTTGCTATAAATGTAGTAAATAAGAAACAAGCAAATAAACAGGATGTAAATGTGTTTGATTTTGGGATTTTTTTAAACATGCAGCATCCGACACTCATCCCTATGTTTTTGGGAGAGACAAGGTGCTGAGTTGCTACTTGCCAGTCATACCAGACCCAAGAAAATGCCACCCCAGCATGCAAGGGCTAAAAACAGGTTCCTCGAGAGATGAGCTGTTCCTCCCACCACCTCATTAGTAAGTGATGCTTCCACTGCAGGGTATGACCCCCATCAGCTTATCATCCAACGGCTTGCTGCCTCCCCCACACTGGATGCACAAAATTACTGCAGACCATTCACGAGGCTGCATTGCTAAGGAAACAGTGAAGAGTCACCCCCTTCCCCCAAGTCCAAGCATTAATTTGCCTCCTGATCCCAGAGAAAAGCATTATGCAAATACTTCATTTGCCAGCTGGAACAAAAACGAAACTAGCAAAGAATGATAAGCAAGGTATGCTTTGAAAGGAAACTCTTAACCTGCTGTATTGTTTGTGGGCAATTTTTTTGCAAACTGCATCAGGCAGCTTCTGACTTTTTGGAGGATTAGGGCAAAATGGAAGCTAGCCTTCTCAGAACCTGCCCAGCTATTGCCTGGTTGGCTAGTTCACCTTTCCTCCTGGACCCACAAAAGCAGGAGCCTCTGATGGTTTCACAAGTCATTCTTGAGAACTGTCACTGTGAACAGCGATGGATAAATGGGCTGGGTTGCACATTGTTCTACACCATATTATAGTTTGTTCTGTTTGGAGATTTAGAGATCTGCAAATCCATGATTCATAAAACCATGGTTACACAAACCCTAATTTAGAAAGCACTGCAAAACATATACATTTAGTATCTGGTCATATGCGAGATAGGGGCTCAGTGGCTCAGTGGCTAAGACGCTGAGCTTGTTGATAAGAAAGGTCATCAGAGTGGTGGTTCAAATCCCTAGTGCCACGTAACTGAGTGAGCTCCTGTTACTCACCCCAGTTTCTGCCAGCCTAGCAGTTCGAAAGCAGGTAAAAATGCAAGCAGAAAAACAGGGGCCACCTTGATTGGAAGGTAAACAGCGTTCTGGGCGTTTAGTCATGCCGGCCATATGAACCGAAATCATCATCAGACAGTGCTGGCTCTTTGGCTTAGAAACGAAGATGAGCACTGCCCCCTAGAGTCAGGGATGACTAGCATGTATGTGCGAGGGGAACCTTTACCTTTAATGTGCAAGATAGTTTTCTAGGATAATGGAGGGATAACAAGTACATATAAAAAAATGTCTCTGATCATGTATATAATTTGCCTTTCAGTGAACCTAGCCAGACCCTGAGACCTTTAACTGAGAAGAATTTTGAGGGCTGTTTATGAGAATATAGAATATATATAGTGGTACCTCTACTTACGAAATTAATTCGTTCCAGAAGCCGTTTTGTAACGCAAAAATTCCGTAAGTAGAGACGCATTTTACCCTACAAATGCCCTAATCCGTTCCAAGCCCCCCAAATTCAGACAATAAAGGCCGGAAGCGCAAGCACGGGAGCCGGTGGCCCCGGCGCTCCGTCGGTGTAGCAACCCTGTTCCCTCGCATGCCTTTGCCACTCCTTCGGCTGCGGATGCAGCGCCGCGAGGACCTCGCCGCCGCCACCCACCCAGCCGTGGTGGCCTGACTCCAGTCGCCTCAGGCGGCGGCTTCCCTGCAACAGCCGGACCGCAGCGGTGGCAGAGGGGCACGCAGGCCTCAGCCACCACCACTCCTGCCGCCTTTGGCCACCAGCTCGGCCCCGCCGGCGCCCAGCATGGCGCCCACCCCGTTGATGCCCAGCGCCGTCTCCGCAGCCAAGATGGAGCCCGAGAACAAGTACCTGCCTGAGCTGATGGCCTTTCGTATCTTGCAACATCTTTTGTAACTAGAGATGATATTTTCTCAAAGACGCGCTTCGTAACCTGAAACTTTCGTAACCAGAGCCTTTCGTAAGTAGAGGTACCATTGTATAGACATTTCCTTTTTCACACATTAGCCACCAGGGACACACAGGTGGTCTAAGCAGCTCTAAAATCTGCATTGCCTCTTGCCAAACACACGTTAAGGTTCTTTCTTTGTTGGGAAGAATTCAGAGTTACACTATGTGCACCCATAGACTAGACACTTTTAAAGTGGAGAATATGGAACTTAACAGCAAACACCCAATTAACTTGTTCTCCATTATAACCTATAAACATAATGTACTTGATCGTACGTGCACAGTCAAGACACAACATTAAATCCTTTTAGACTTAGGTATAAATTCAGCATTTCAATTTAAAATTCCTGGCCAGCTTGGAAGGAAAGAGAGAAAAGTATAAACACATATGTTCAATGAATCCAAGAAGATTATCCATTACATGGTAAAAATGATAATTTTTATCAGGAAAAAGCTGCTTCCAGACCTGACTTACAGATCCAAAACTATCTCCCAAATCTTAAAGCTCTTTTTGACTTTTTCCTTCTCTTTTCATCTTAATTGGTTCTTGTAAGAATTCTGAAATTTTAAAATCTGGTGCCTGAAAAGCCTTCTCTTTTTTCCTTCCCCATTCTTTTTCCTTGTGTGTACTGTATGAGGACAAGAACAATGATGGTATTGTTTGATAATGAAATATAAGCTGTTCCTGGAGCATTTGGGGATCAATGGTGGAAAAAGACTTTCCAAATAAATCCATTTAATGTCCTGCTTTCTCCTGGATGGAAAAGGTTTAAATTCCTGCCCTTAGTGGGCGTTTGGACCCAAGACCCAAGTGTCCCTTTTTAATTCTGTAATACTGTTGTGGTACCAGAGAGCTAGTTTTGTGTAGTGGTTAAAGTGTTGGTCTAGAAACCAGGAGATTGTAAGTTTTAGTCCCGCGTTAGGTATGAAAAACCAGCTGAGTCACTTTGGCCATTCACTCTCTCTTCAGCCCAACTCACCTCACAGGATTATTGTGGGGGAAATAGGAGAAGAAAGAGTATTATGTACATTCACCACCTTGAGTTATAAAGTTGGAATAAAAATCTTATAAATAAATAAATGCTATGGACATAGGGCTTGTCTTCCTCTACCACTCCAATAATTCAAGCATTGTTGTGGTGGTACAGCTCTTCTACTGGGACTATGCTACCTCCATTTTTACATCTGTTTTATAAATGTAGATGTTCAGAAATGTTGCTGCAGAAAACCTAGTGGCTACTCCAACTCTTTGGTTTTGCTGGCAAAGCACATCAATAAATACAGTGTTGGCCCAGAAGCCATTTTGTGAGTCTCTTCAGGGCAGTTGGAGGTGTGGGAATGTGAGGGGGAAGATGGAGATAGTTGGGGGGCGGGATATATAGCCATGTAGCCAAAACAACATTCTTTCCTGTGGGAGCCAAGGAAGTCCTCACCAGGTGTTTGGAAGGCGTGGACTAAAGCCAGCAGGTGGGGGATCGTGACCTGATTGGACCATGTGATGGATGTGTGACCCAGGGGCAAGAACTTTGGGTTTTGATTTGGGTGGGGAAAACCTCGGGTCCTTCAGAGTTGAGTTTTCCCCAGATATACCAATATGACATTCCTAATAAATTTTTGTCAGTGTATTTGTTTCATAGACTGAAAGAGGCATAGTAACAAGGTCAGCCAATGGGAACTGTCTGGAAACTGAAACAGTATTTGCTGGAGACAGAAAGGAGCCAGGGCATGGCTTAGCTCTGCTGCTCTGAAACTGAAACAAGTCTGTGCTGAGCTCTGAAACTGAATCAGAAACTCCTCTCCTCTGTTTGTGTTTGTTACCACATTGACAGACCTGTTTTTTGGTATTGTATATTTATTTCATGTTATATTATATATAAAGAGAAGTTATTGACTCCTACTAAATCAGTTACTTGTGTGTGCTTCTGAATGTGATTGCTGCTGCAAACCCTGAAAATTTTTACTTTGAGGAACCTCCAGGCCTCAAGAGTTTTGATTGCATTGGGCTTGTTACTTCGAACCCTGACATACAGAGCAAATAAAAGCGACTCCTTCAAATAATCAAGCTTCTTAACCGAACAAGAAGCATTGCAACAAACTGAGAATGCAGAAATTAATTTGGCACTGATGTCTGCTACCCCACACAACTTGACGCTCAGGACTCACCCTACAGACGGACATCTGGTTGGTCGTCAAGGTGCCTGTCTTGTCAGAGCAAATGACTGAAGTGCATCCTAGGGTTTCCACAGAGGGGAGGCTCCTGACAATGGCATTCTTTTTGGCCATCCGGCGGGTGCCCAATGCTAGGCAAGTAGTGATAACTGCAGGAAGTCCTTCAGGGATGGCAGCCACTGCCAAAGCCACAGCGATCTTGAAATAGTAAATGGCACCACGAAACCAGGAGCCCCCATGCACGGGGTCACTGAAGTGGCTGATGTTGATGACCCATACTGCAATACAGACAAGGGAGATGACTTTGGAAAGCTGCTGGCTGAACTCATCCAGCTTCTGTTGCAGAGGGGTCTTCTCAGGCTCCGTGGCCACCATCTGATTCCTGATTTTCCCAATCTCTGTGTACACTCCAGTGGCAATGACAACACCAACAGCTTTGCCCGCAGCGATGTTGGTTCCCTTATGAAGAGAAAAGAGATTTTAGATGAGCTTCTCTCACCGAGGCCTAAATTCAGCTTCTGAACAACACTTTCTGACAGACTAGGCTAGGGCTACCTGTGTGTGGCCTGACAATGGCTTTTGAGGGTTCCACCCAAAATAGATGAGTAGGTGAGGGCCAAGAAAAGAGCTAAATCATTTCATTTTCATTTATATTTCATCAAAATGAAACATTGTTAATATGATAATTCTGCAGTTAAAGAGACTTCTTGGAATACGATAACAACTTTTTAGAGATCTCTGGATATTGGACTGTCATAAAGACATGGATGAACATTACTAAAAACTACATCTTGTATATACAATATTGCAAGAAATAGTATCCTTGAAAGACAGTTGACAATCTCTAAATGAACAACAATGGAAGTTCAGATTTATATCCACTCAGCTCTCAAACTCTTCATATTCTCTTGCAGGGCTAAACTCTCAAAAGAATTGAATTTCCTTTTCTTTAAAGGCTCAGATTATTCACTAATGACGGTCACTTGTTTACATTTTTTTTTGCTACTTTCTCATTCAGATGATTAGCCCAATTTCAGCTGAGCCCTAATACTGCTCCCCACATTTCAACTTTTCAGAAGTTACAGGCGGCTCTCTGGTCCAGTTTGGTTCCCCTGATATAAACTAACAATGATCAAAAAGGTATGCAACCAGAAACATTGGACTGTCAGAATGATGACCATATATGTAACCCTTAGATTAACTTCATAATCTGTCTGGACAAAAGGTAACAGAAGGAGAAAATAAAGGACAGCATCAGAGAGAAAAGGGGTTACTTACCTCCCAACCCCATTTGTTTGTATATGGGTTACATATCTAAATTCCATCTAGCTTCTTTTTTGTCTAAGTGAGTTACCCCCATAGCTGATATGATTTTGTGGCCATCTTTATGGCATTTGTTAAGCAAATCAATGTGGTTGTTATAAGTAAATCCATGATCATTAAGCAAATGCTGCAGCCATTAACCAAAACCATGGCTGAGTTCGAGTTTTCAACAAAAATGTCATAAATTGCAGTCCCGTGACCACAGGATACTTCAAGCAGTCATAAATGTAGACAGTTACCAGTGAACAAAATGCAGTCATGTGCCTGAATGTGCAGGGTGCTAGTGGTTGGAAATTTGGAACTGGATCATAAATATTTTTTGGGAGGTCCATTGTAACTTCAATTAAGTTGAGAACTACCTGTACTAACTGAACGAGAAGGGACAGTCCAAAGAATTTGCTACACACTAGACAGCACTTGCAGGGGAAAGGGAGGGAGGTATTATTTCTCCAAAACAAACATCCAACAAAAATATGTAGAACATCAGATGTAAATTATTCTTGGCTGTGCTGCTTTTTTATTGGGTTGCATTCAAAAACTGTGAATCCTATTTACCTATTTATAGTCTAACATAATACAATCTACTTAGGTTTCTGCCATTTGCCAATCGTACATGGTGATTCCCCAGAGACATATGGACAGGGAAGCTTCATGCCAAAAAGCGAGGTAGGCTTATAAGGTGAACTGAGGACACTTACTGAAAAAAGCATGTTCTTTTTATCTTGGTTAACAGCCCTTGGGTCTGGAATTGGATCAGTATGTTTAATGACGGAGACAGATTCACCTGCAGAAAAAAAGAGAATATTGAAATTCATTTTTCCTTCAAAAATTAAAAATGACTTGTCTAACAAGATGTTTCAAGTTTGGAATGAACGATACACACAACCAAGTATGCAACCCCAATGCTGAGATAAGAGGCAGGGCAAGACTAAGAAATGCAAGAAGGACAGATTTTTCCTCATTTCTACTGCTTACCAGAGTAAGGTATCTAATGCTCACCAGATGCTTTGGACCATAAATCCCACCTGCACTAACAAGTATGCCACCTGGAGGCCACAAATATGCCTATCTAACTTTAGAATCCAAGCTGGGTCAGTCATTGAGAAGAGAGCTTTCAGACTCATGCTAGAACCCATCTTCAGAGAACTTTTCTCTCACCAGAATGTGACAGACACATTCTGGTGAGAGTGAAGTTCTGTCAGTGTGTAAGAGTTCATGAATTAGAATAGACATGGCAACAGGTCAGCCAATGGGGAGTGTTCGGTGAGACAGTTTGGATTCCACAGTTTGGACTCCACTTTTGGAAACTTTGGAGCCTGGGCGTGGCTTAACTTAACTGTTCTGTATATAAGAGAGTTTGTTTCTCTTTGCTTGGGCCTATGCTGTTGCTTGTACTTGCTATTTCTTCTTCTCTACCACGTTGGAAAAACCTGCAT
Source organism: Myanophis thanlyinensis (assembly GCA_017656035.1). Taxonomy (NCBI): domain Eukaryota; kingdom Metazoa; phylum Chordata; class Lepidosauria; order Squamata; family Homalopsidae; genus Myanophis; species Myanophis thanlyinensis. The sequence goes on from JAEANM010003918.1 coordinate 15,725, forward strand.
GGGTATTGTATACATGCATCATGTCTTATATTATTGTATATAAAGAAGTTTCTTATCTATAATTGAATCCTGCTGAATTATTTGACTGTGTGCTGGCTGGATTGCAACAAACTCTGACAAGTTCTCTGAGGATGGGCTCCAGCACAAGTCCAAAATCACTGACCCAGACTGGATCCTACAACATTATCCTGGGACATGTATATTTGCCTTCATTTCTATGTTACATTAACCTGTGGAAAAGCATGCCATGCAAATGATGATGACATTGTTAGGATTTTACTGCTTTCATTTTAACCTTCATTTAGGGCTTTCCAAATTTCATTTCTACCTATGTTCAGAAATACTTTCACCCTTGTGGAATAGAATGCCTACCTGTAAGAATGGATTGATCTACCCTCAGTGTTGTGGATTTGATCTCAATGATTCGGATGTCAGCAGGTACTTTGTCACCAACTAAAAGATGGAAACATAATGAGACAGTTTGCTATTAAAAAGGATGTGTGCCTGAAATCCAGCTTCAGTCATTTACAAAATAACAAGAGGTTTACAAAGTAATGTTTAATAGGCATTTGCAATGCTTTGAATTTGATTCCAAAAGGATGCTTCAGAGAATGTGGAGATGTGATACCTGTTTACAACTCTTCTGTAAGTTACCTTTTGCTCCTTTCCCCAGGCAATAGCAACCACTACTATCCCAAGAAATGATGCAGCTGCTTTAAAGAGCTGCAGACAGGTGCTATATCACACTCCCATGGACTCTGAATTTGAAGTAGTGCAATATTTACTGCAAAATGGGGCATTTTATCTTCCAACAGGTTTGCTTTCCTTAAAGATAAATATGTGGGCAGTGGAAATTTGGATTAGGAACAGACCTGATAGGGATGAAAACTTTATTTAAAAAAAAATATTATTGCATACCATGTAGAATGGCATTTCTTTTCCAGATCAACACTTCTGCAGTTATTTTTACATATTTTTGTCACTACAAACGATTACCATATTCATTCCAAATTGTCCAATTTTTCTAAGAGAGAGGAAATACTTTTCATTACTTGGGGGGAGGGGAGGTAGATGGGGTTTATTGGTCATATTTTATTTCTTTTTCCTAAGAACTTTGGGTTTTTTTTTACCACTGCCACAAATGGTTGCAACAGCAATTGTGTTAACAGCCTTCGAAGATTCTAGATTCTTCCTCCTTGGCACCAGAAGTAGAAAATGGTGGTTCCACAAACTCTGACAGAACTATTCTCAGAAAATTATAATCTGAGGTGAGAAAGAAAGACCACAGACATTTTTTTGGGAGGGAAAATGGTATTCTGAAAAAGTTTAGCTCACTTCTACTTCAAATAATGTTTTGCTTTTATTTTATTTTAATTCAGGTACCCACACACCTCATCTCCTGTGGTGGAGTATTATCCAGCTTTCCAGGAGGGAGGGACTGAATTCTAGGACAACAAGAAACAACACTGTTTCTGTGACAGAAAGAGGGTGAAAGTGGCTCTTCCCTAATAGTTTCCAGAATATGTTTTATGGGGCAGTAGTCTACTTTTGTTTGGTAGGATTCTGTCTACAGGAGAGGAATAACAGAGAAAACTGTTTAGAAGAATTACAATGGGTTGTTCTCGGATTTTGGAGCCTAATATTTCCCCCAAACAAAAATAAAGACCATAGACATCTTATACAGATCTCTAATGAGAATACTGAACTCTCCTGAGATCAGACAAGATGATATCAAAATCTCATTCATTCTCACTGAAATCGGCTCTTTATTTGGGTGCCCAGGATATTGTATAAAATGGGTCTGTCTGTCTGTCTCTCTTTCTCTCATTATTTACTTTCCATACTTGGGCCTGAAAAAGTTATTAGCTTCTGTTTAAGTGACATTTATTACTATACATATTTAACCTTTGTCTGAATAAGACTATATCTTAGGTACAGTACAATAGGTACCAAAGCAATATATGCATTGTTAGAATAATGACATATTTTTATTTCCACCCCTTTTTCCTTTTTTCTTTTAGATTCTAAATTCTTTACAACAAATACCTGTCATATCCTTTATAAAACACGCAAACAATACAATATTAATAAATCGTTCTCATCTTTAACACTAATCAATATTCCTGATGTCTAGTTTTATAAGTTTCAGTATTGGGAGTGACTCTTTCGATTACTCTTTTAGTTTGCCAACTACTTTGAGAGATCCTTTTTCAATAAGAAGATGATGCCCATATAGAAAACAACCCAAAAGTTAGAACCAAAAAATAAAATAAAAAATCATGGCATCTTTTTCAAAGACTACCAATTTATTTGTTATAACATGGATGCAAGGTCATGAAAGCTTATGGCACTGTGCCATCCAAGATGCTGTAAGATGATTTCTCATGTTTGCTGCCACTGACTAGCATGGGTAAACTTCTCAAAAGTTTCCAATAACTAATAAACTTTTATTATAGCATAAGTAAAGTACAGCTGCTGACATTTGAAGGCAAATAAGCAGAAGGCCTATTTCAGTACTGATCTTATGATATAAGAACCTAGGTCAACATTAGTTACACTAGGCAAGCCAATGGCTGAGATTGTACCTGCTACCTCCACAATATCTCCTGGGACAATGTCTCGAGCTCGGATCCGTTGCACTCCGTTCCTATCTGCTCTGATCACCTTCCCCATTTCTGGTTCATATTCTTTTAGGGCCTCAATTGCACTCTCAGCATTCCTCTCCTGCAAAAGAAAAACGAAGAAAAAGAAAAAAAAGGCAGCTTTTTAAAATTGGAACTTTTCCAATTTAAAAGTCCCACGAACAATCTGAATGTCTCAGGGGGGAATGTTTTCCCAGTTGAGATTAAAATAAAATATCTACCCCATCCAGGTACAGATGGTATCTACCACATGCAGGGCCTTTTCGGTGACTGCCCAGGAGTGCTGTTGCGTATCTTGTTTTGCAACCCTGTGGACTAATATTGTGATGCTATTCTGCAGATAGCAAATGTCCACCTGGTATGTGTTGGATTGTTGAACCAGGTTCCTTCTGTTCTGGTTGCATTGTTTCCTACTGGATTATTTTGATAATTCTTTTATTTCTTTTAAATGACTATTTTGGAAACATTAGCATATGTGCATTTGGAACAAATTTGTCCTCAATTGCCTTCTTTAAAAAGTTGCCCCAGCTATTTTTGTAACCTCATTTACTTTCGAAAATATATTTCTAGCCAATGTCAATTTGGCATGTGTTCAATAAAAATTGCATTCTTTTCTATGTTTGTGTCAATTTGTGAGGAGAGAGGATGGTATGCAATGCTACAGCTGAAAATAATCTTCGTTTTTAAATTAACTCCCCTAAGTTAAACTACTTGGATTAATATCTAGACCAACATTTATTTTTTCAGACTGCAACATCCAAAACAGTACAGGGCATCTCTTAGCTTAAGTATTATACGCAAACTATGCAAAGGAAATTGGCATAAAGATAAATACAAATCTGTGTGCATGTCTTTTAAAATGCAGAATTATGCAGGAACTGAATGGAAAAGATGAATGATTTATTTGAAGGGCTGTCATAGAGAGGATTGGGTCAAACTATTCTCCCAAGCACCCGAGGGCAGGATAAGAAGTAACAAATGGAAACTTATTAAGGAGAAATCCAACTTAGAACTGAAGATAAATTTCTTGTCAGTGAGAACAATTAATCAGTGAAATAGCTTGTCTCCAGAAATTGTGGGTGTTCCATTACTGGAGGTTTTTAAGAAGGGATTGGATAGCCATTTGTCCAGAATGGTATTGAGCATGGGGGTTGAATGTAGAAGACCCCCTCCCAAGGTTCCTCCCAACTCTATTATTCTGTATTCCATTCTTTATTCTGTTATAGGTATGAAACTAACAAAGGACAGGAGGTAAACAGATTGACACACATCAACTGATAAATGAAATACTCTAATAAATATTGTATTTTTAAAAGGAAGTTGAGCTTACATTTAATACAACCCTCCCCAATAGGAGGAATAATTAGGAAAAATTATTTGGACATAAGTTCTATGAAATAATCCACCTCTGTCCTTTTGTCAACATATGGCCTTCATCTCCAGCTGAAACCTAGAAATTTCTCCTTTCAAATAATCATGTCCAGGCAATACATCTTAATCAGTGGAAAACTACAGGGACCAGGGGGAGAATGCATTGCACCATTGTGATGCAAATCCCAGCCTTTCTCTTAATGAAAGTAATAATCCCATAGTGTGGAGATTGTATCGTGACAGCATGGATGCTACTCCCATCATTGTAATAAAAGCAGAAAGCTTCTGGGGGGTACCCAGAAGTCACATAACTGAATTAATAATTCCTGATTAACATGGATTGCCTGTAAAATAAAGAACTTCCTTGATGAAATTAAATTATTCCTGCCTATATGTATGGATCATAGTCTTGCATAAATGGAAACTACTCACATGGGCACACACATACCAGAAGAAATAGAAATAGAAGAGGAGGAGGAATTAGGGAGATGGTGTAAATCAAAGGAGTAGAGGGAAGGGAAGGGAATCATCTGGATAGAGATTAAGAGAGAGGGAAATAAAAGAAAATCAAACAATCTTGTTTAATCGTTATACAAAATCGCTAAGAGGTAAGCTGGCCAATTTTCAAAGAAATCCATGCTTTCCGTCAGACATCTTTAGCCGTTCCCACCAACTGACTGTTAATTTATTTTGAAAAGCAACTTCTATGATGATAAATACCTTCAATTCACAGAAAATTGGGGGGGGGGTTTGAGGGAATTTTTCTCTTCCATTTGGCAGATACTATTGGAAAAAATATGTGAAACTGACAGAGACTGGATTCAGACTTGCAATTATATCCAACAACTCCTAAAACACACATGAAGTTGATGTGAATTGGCTACAGCTTGTTTCCTCCCTCCCAGCTGAAGGCACATCAAAGCAGGCAGCTGACCCACCGTTAACATACCTGCCAGACTCCTACCACTGCATTAGCTATGAGGATCATAATGATCACAACAGGTTCCACAAAGGCTGTGGTGGTTTCTTCTCCTTCCTCAAACCAGGCCAGAATCTGCAGAGGGAAGGAGAAGGAGGGAATAGGGAGGAGACGAGGAAGGGAAATTTAGACAACCATCTCAAAAAACAAACAAACCCAAGATGAAAGGCAGCCATGGTTGAGGGCTTGTTCCATCCAAATGGAGAACTGACCCAAACAAATTTCAGATGTTTTTTAAGAGAAATTGTTGTTAGTCATTAGCAAGTTTGTTTGAGAAGACAGAACATCTCCTCCCACGATGAGGAGAAGACGCTTGAATATATACATCCATACATATGGAGCAGTGCAGTATGAAAACAAACTTATGTTGCCTGTGGAAGAGGTGCAACTTTTAGAGTTCTTACCTGCTGTTCTACTTTGAAAAAGGTGTGATTTTGCTTGTAGTTATTTTTGAAACCCAACACACACAGAGATTAGCTTATACTTTAAATCCATCATCTTGAATTTTCATATGAATCAGACTGAAGAACTTCATAGAAGGAAAGTTTCCAATCCCCTTTTCCTCCCCCAAATTCAAAGACACCTTCAAATCCCTAAATGCCACTCTAGACGTTGAAGGAAGGGGGCTGAGGAATAATGTCAGAAAGGACCTGCCACACATTTAGGATTCTAAATTAAATTAATTGAAGCTGAGTCTGAGAACAAGCCTTTTCAAATCAAATCAAATCAAATTTTATTCATCACATACATATACATACATAGTACGAAATACAGTGAAATGTGTTTTCGATCGCTCGCGAGGTAGTAGGCAAAGGGGTAGTATGGACAGGGAGGGAGATTATAGAGTGGTTAAGAGAGGTAGATTATTT
>JAEANM010003919.1:0-21584 GCA_017656035.1 Myanophis thanlyinensis
AATAAATAAATAAATAAAGATGACTTCCTTGCTCAGAATACATTACTGGATAGTCCACCCACTCAGTGAATCAACTATCTGGCAAACGTGACAGTTTTGGCAGATGGCTAAGCCCCTGGGTTTGGCCAGCTGTCAAAAAAATGATCTGCTAATCACAGCTGTGTTGTGATTCACAGATGATTTCCCCCTGGCTGGTGATATTCAGAAACGGGGAGGCATCAAAGTCAGAGAGTTTAACTAACTATTTTGCTTAGCATGTCTTAGATGGGTAAAATCAAGATACTGCCATCTAATGACAAGCCAAAGAAGATACTTAGTATAAGTGAACAGATTGGTGTTGGTTTACTCTTCTACTGACTCAAGGAGTGATGATCCTTTACAGAGTGAGAAGGCCCGGAAAGAATAAAAAGAGGAATTTGAAAAAAGGAAATCTTCATATAGGAAGAAGGGAAAAGTCCTTACTCCTATTCTAAAAAGCTTGCTTCTTGATTTGAAAATTTCTTATAGTAAAATTGGGTTTGTCTAGTCTAGTGAAAAGAAGGACTAGGGGTGATACGATAACAGTGTTCCTTCCAGTATTGGAGGGGCTGTCCCAAAGAAGAGGGAGTCAAGCTATTCTCCAAAGCACCTGAAGTAAAGACAAGAAACAATGGATGGAAACTAATCCAGGAGAGAAGTAACCTAGAACTAAGGAGACATTTCGTAACAGTGAGAACAATTAGCTAGTGGAATGGCTTGCCTTCAGAAGTTGTGGGTACTCCATCATTGGAGCCTTTTAAGAAGAGACTGGATGGCCATTTGTCTGGAATGGAATAAGGTCTGCCTGAGTAGGGGGTTGGATTAGAAGACCACCAAAGTCCCTTCCCTGTTATTCTGTTATCTCTGTATTATTCCAATTCTGTTCTGTTGTTATGCTAAAATGTACTATAATCATCTATCACTGATTACTGCTTGAGTATTTTTGAAAAAAAACCCAAGTCCAATTCAGTGGCGGAATTCAAATTTTTCTACTGGTTCTGTGGGCGTGGCTTGGTGGGCGTGGCTGGGGTGTGTGTCATGTGACTGGGTGGGCAGTTTCTGTCAGCAGGGCAATAAAGATTAGGCTAGAAACAACACCAGGATATTTCTTTCCTGCCTTCCTTACAGGATTAATCATGTAAAGTGGAAAAAAAACAAAAAGATTTTTTTCTAACAAAAACTGCTTAGAAAATTTACTACTGGTTCTAGTGAACCTGCTAGAACCTGCTGAATTTCACTTCTGGTCCAATTACTATTCCTAAAAGTAGGTACACAGACAGAGAAAAAAATGTTTCATGAAGAAAAGTGACTATATTAATAAACATATCTGGAAACGTTTGAGTGAAAGGAAGGAAATGTTACTATGTAAGCCTTGGGAGAAAAATATGGGATATGTTAAGCGCTTGATATACTAGCGCAAAGGTTACCTTTCTGTTCCTACATTACATGGTTTATTAGATCATGGCAGATGTATATTTCATGCTGTCATGGACTAATAGAAATGTGTTCAATACGATCCTCCTTCACAGCTGGAGCAGAAAAGTTTAGTGCCAAATAAAATGAGTTTCATATTGTGAAAATTACATCCCTTGCCTCATTTGCCTCCTTGCATTTTCTTAGGTCTATTAGCCAGTTGCCCAATAAATCCAGCCAGATCCTTTGGCCCCACTCAGGTGATGACCTCTACAGTAGGCAGGAAAAGAGGTTGCCTTGGGTCTGAACAAGAGTGAGGAACACATGGGAATTTCTTTTTTTTGCCACAAATGAAACACAGACCTACGGACCTTCCGGCGCGCACTGAAAACCTTTCTGTTCCAACAAGCCGGTCTGGCCTACTACTATTGGTTGGGGATTTAAATTGGTTTTTTAATTACTTAAATATGTAATTTTTAAACTGTTTTTTAAATTTTAAATTTTATAATTAGTTTAATCAGCCTTAATTTAATTAATTTTAATTGGGTTTTAAATTGTTTATATGTATTTTTTTTTAACTTGGCTGTGCACTGCCCAGAGTCCTTCGGGAGAGGGGCGGTATAAAAATTTTGATAAATAAACAAACAAACATTTGTATATAAGAGTGGCAGCTTAAGAGGTGATGAGACATGCCCTTTATTAAGATTAAAGCTTAGCTCTGGCCAGCAAACCAATTATGCCCAGACAAATAAAAATCCTTCTCCATTATCCCTAAATGGACAGGTAATGTACAAGGCAACCAAGGTACTAAACCACTATACATGTCACGATATTCTAGGGTGGAGAAGTGACTTGCTAATATTTTAAAAGACCATACAGGTAACAAAGTGTTCCCCATACCAGGGAAGCAATGGCAAATTGAAAACAACTCTGCTGACAGTGGAGCCAACATCCATGGAACAAAGAGGATCAGTAAATGGATCAGAATTCCTCTCTAAGCAAGGAGAGGATGGGGGGGGGGTCATCTGCAAGCACTCCAGACAATGACCCCCTCCCCCACCCAAGGGAGACCGTAAAACAGTGGTCTCTGGCAAGTTTAAAGCTCTGGGAATTGAATTTTGCTCAAACCATCATTTGGCACCTTCTTTAAAAGGACACTGGATTCTTATAGTTCATGTCTTAAACACTTCTGGAAATTCCTTGCTAATGGCTTTTTGGATTTGAAGAACCTTCAGAAAAGATATTTTCTTCTTATCCTTGGCAAAATAAATAAATAAAGGTTTTACACAAGTTTGAGGACTTGCAATGCTATTTTGGAGTAAACAGCAAAAGGTTTGGAGTAAACAGCAAAAGTTTATATTTTAATAATTAAAATATTGACTTTGGAAAGTTACAAATAAATAAATAGGCCAGATGAACTGAAAATAAGATTTTGAAATTAACTATAAAAATCCTTGCCGTGGAAAATGTTGCTGTTTATAATTTTATTTAAAAAGGATGGTTTTGAAATTAACTATAAGAAGTGTTCCCTGTGGGAAAATGCTGTTGATTAGTGGGGAAGGGGACATAATAAGATGAGAATTTGAGGGCTGGACACTAGAGGGAACCAGAAACAAATAAAGATTAAAGGAGAAAAGATCCACAAATATAGAATGGAGCAAAATTCTGTAACTTGAAATGAATTCAAGGGTATTTAGGAATAATGTATTCAAAGTTACTTTTTAAACTGTGTGTTATCATCAAACTGGATTCAAGAGGTTATGGAAGAGGAACATGCTTTACTAGATAAAACAGAGGCTGATTCAAATATGGATTTAAAAATGACAGAGAATGACATGGAAAAGACTGTTACATTGAATTTACAAATGAAACTGGCTGCTGACTTAATAATCAAAAAAGGATATGCAAATAACAAACCAGAAGAGTAACTTTAATACTTTTTTATTTTGGATTTACATGTTTTGGGACGATTTTAAGGATTAAAAGTTAAGATTAAGAAAAGCAAGGAGAAGGGATATAAAGTTTTGTTTCATCAAGATTAAAATGCATGTTATTTCTGGTAAATTTTAAATGGGTTTTTGCTGATCAGGACCAAATGAAGAGTTTAAAGATTTATTTATAGGTAAGAGATAGATGAGATATGGGAAGAGGAGATCCTTTGTTGCATTTTTAAAGAGAGTGATAAATTACTATTTTAAAAGTAAGAGGGAGGCATATTGGTTTATTAAGGTTAAAATACATATGTTGTCATCTCTGGTAACAATGGAATTTTGCTGATTAAGATTAAATGATGAGGCGTTGAGAATTTGTTTATAGATAAGAGATGAGATAAAGAAAAAGAGAGCTTTTTGTTGTATTATTTAATAATAAACCACTGATTATTTATCCCACCCCTACTATCACAATGTTTACAAATGGCAATTGTTGGAGAACTCTGAGAGTCTCATCCAAGGGTTATGGAAAGCTGTAAGTAGTGCACCCTGCTTCATGATAAGCTTTTATTCTTTGATTGAATGATTCATAGGGAATTATAATTTGATGATAGTGGAGGGCATCTCCAACAGAACTCAGTAGTTTTTGTTCCAGAACTGTAATTTCTCAAATTTCCAACAGAGGAACAAACGCCTATTAAACCCGCTTAATTAAAGCATGTCTTTGGTTTTGCGCCCTCCTGTTTAATAATGCTCTTCCAACCAGTTCTCATTAATTTGGCAGGGTCCTTCAATTGGAAAGATCTTCCTTAGCCAAAACTGTTAATAGCTTCTGGAAAACAAACATGATTGCAATGTTCTTTCTCCTCCTTCGCTTTCCAAATGCTTCTCAGTCACATTCTACATTGCTTTTATACGGAGCAATTGCCACCAACTTAATCCAAATGGGTCCAAATGGGACTCTGATTAAACGTCCTGGTTATTCACAAGCTAAGATGTGAGCACTATTGACCCTTGCCTTGTGGGTCTCACTTTTTTTCTCTTGGTTTCATTCTTGATGGGTCAGGTTCAGGATGTCCTTGATGAATGACCACAATTGAGACCAGAATTTCCATCACCAAACAAGCCGGTGGTTAAATGAGTCTTTTTTTTTTTAACCTTGGTCGTTAAGCAAATAATTTCAGTTAAATAAATCATCTGTTCATTGAGCATATCTGACTTCCCCAACTGACTTTGCTTGTTGGAAGATTCTTGGGAAGGTTGCAAATGTTAGATCATTCATCCCTGGGAGACTAAACCATTGTAAATACATGCTGGTGAATTTTGATCTTATGACCACGGGAATGCTGCAACAGTTGTAAGTACAAGAACTGATTACAAGCCACAATTTTCACTGCCCTTGTACTTTCAGAAGGACACTAAATGAATGGCTGTAAGTTGAGGACGATCTGTAATAATGATGCATAAGGGAAGTTTGCCAAATGCCAGTTGTCTGTGACCTGCAGCATTCATTTTCTCTCCTTCTTTCCAATCTCTTTTGCTTTGCGCAGATGGTTTTGGTTGGGGTTGAGGGTTTTGGGGTTGTTGTTTTTTTGCTATTTTTACTATTATTAATAATTATTATATAAAGACAGCATAAAAAAGAAACACACAAATCAGTCTAAATGGTTTCAGGTTCCCTTTCCAAATTATTATTTTTTTCTGAGTGGGAAAAATCTATTCATTTTTGTTTCCTGGGGCACCAGAACTGCAGGATTTTTAATAAACATCATATCAAAAGTGTTTGACCTTCTTTAACCCAAACTTTCTTTGCCAAACAGTCTTCTTTTCATCCCTTTTTCCATTTTCTGTGACCTTGCTATTTCCCACTGACTCAAGGCAAAGACCATTTAATAAGATGTATTTCAACAATAATGAATCCTTAGGATTTTTTTTCCTCCTTAAGCAAATATAAGAAAGAATGAACATTTTGTCTCATAAATAACTTTGATTTTTATTCTTTCTTTTCTGACTTTTAATAGCCAAAATGTTATGCAATGCATGGTATCAGCAATAGCTACATGTGCCTGTATTTAAGTAAATTGTAGTCTTTTTTTTTAATAGGCAAACCCCCTGTGGAAAGCCACCTTCCTCCTAGAAGAATAAAATATTTTGAGGAATATTCAAAAAGGCAGATTATTATATTTCCCAAAGAGAAAAATGAAGAAACATATTTTTTAAAGGCAGAAAGCAAACCCCACTTTCCTTAATGCCCCCAGCAGATATTTCCCCATGCCCCCAGCAGATATTTTGTGCCCATTAAGAAATACTAGGCCAGCCTATCCACAAAACAAAAGACCTTCAGCTCCGGGATGATGGGATTAAGAACAGGACATGATCCTTCAGGACGTAATAGGATTAACCCCCTACCATTTAGCAGAAGACACAGAGCTCACTACATTGCACAATCTCCTAACGGTATTTCAGACATTGCATCACCCTTAGAGCAATCCAAACTTCAACCAAACCTGGGAGTTCAGACAAACACCTAGGATTTACATTTCCTTTTTTGCCTATAGCACCAGCTGTGACCCCCACATAAGCCCTATATGGCCCCATGGGAGTCTGACAACAGAATACATGTTCTTGTGCAGGAATAGAAAGTTCAAGTGCAAAGCCCAAGGGAAGGTATAACCCTCCTCCCGCTCTCAACTCCATGTGGTCAGCTGCAGCAGAACCTATGGTTCTGATTCGTCAATAAATGGACCTTCTTTTCAATCAGCCTCCATCCTCCATTTTGTCTCCAGTGCCTTTCTCCTGGCTTGGAATTGAACCAGATGGATATTTCTTCCCACACACCCAAATCATGTTTTTTTTGTATATAGGTCAGATTAGAATCTAAAGAGAAGTTTAAGAATGGCTTTCATTTGACAGTATAAGATTAAACAGATTGTTGAGGCAATTATCAGGAAAAATAGAGGGGAGGGCTCTAGGAACAAAGCATCCAATGTATGGGTTCTAAGATCTTTATTCTAGAATTTTTCTTTCAGTATAGGGTGCTATCCATGAAAAAATGGCAGGATAATAGAAAACTGAGCACCCCCAGCTTGAGTTTAGATAATCACTAAAAAGAACAAAACAAAGACCCAGGGTTGGTTTTATACATCTGTTCTTTAAAATCAGGCTGCTGGGTACCTTTGAGCATCAATCATGCCCCAGTATAAGTTGTTAAAAGTAGATTAGTTCTCTAACCCGATTTTCATCAAAACTTTCACCATTGCCTTGCACATAGGACAGTCCCCATCTCAAGTATGAGAGTGACTGAAGGGCCGAATTATCCACCTAAAGAGACAAAATGCAGAAGTAGTCAAGCACCCAGTTTGAGCTTATCCTTCCATTTCAATGCAGAGCAACACCAACACAAAGCAGTTTTAATTCCATTTCCTTCATAGGTCCTTCTTGAATTTTCTAGAATGTTGTAATTGTTTCCTATGGGGATAAGCAAAGTGAACGTGTTATTAATGTGCTCATTTTATTTATCCCCATGGGAAAAATTATTATTAATTGCCATAGAAGAATATCGTTAATGTATGGATTAGGCTCTTATTTACTATATGGCAGCAACAGGGAGTTTGCTACCTTCCAGATCAATATCCTTGGAGTCCAGCACCAATTAACTCCAGCAGCATGACCTGTTGTAATGAACACGAAACATTTACTTAGCAATAATTCTCTGCAGGTTAAGAAATATAGGGTGAATTTCATGCCCTCGTTTGACATGGCAGTGATAATAGGTATATGAAGATTAAAGAGAGTCAGTTTCAAGACAGACCAAGGATTGATATCCAGGTTGGCATTTCTTAGGCACTGCACCAAACTAGCTTCCCTTATTTGTTGTAATAGTTGATATTTTCTTACACCCCACACCCCACCCAAATGGACAGAAACAGGAAATGTGCAGGTTTCTTGAAGCTGTTGATAAGCTTCTAACATCCTCAGGCAATATGGCCAACAATGAAGGATGCTGGGAGCTATAATTCAGGATCACAAATAATTAAGGATCACAAATTAATCATTAATTGTATATTTTGTTTTAATTTTTATATTTAGTTTGCTTATGTGGGATATGTTTACAGTAATTATTGGGATTTGTATTTTTGTGTGCTTAGAAAGCCCAGTATACTTAATAAAACATTGGGTTGATATCCATCACAGCCAATCATCTCAAACTTAAGAACTGTTATCTTGAAAAACTAAAATTGAATTGATTTCAACTTTCACAGAACAGTTCACTTCAAACTGTATATGTAAATACAATATAATTAGAAATCACAATGACTTTGCAGATTCATAGGACTGTCACATAAGATACTTCTTGTGAACGTTTTCTCCATTTTTATTAATATATCACTGCTTTTTCTTCTTCAAACTTCCCTCTTTTGGTGATTATTATCAACTCTATTCAGTTATAACTTCCTTCATCTTTCTTTCAACCCTTCATTCTTTCTCCATATAGTTGATTTGTGATTCAGTCCACCTCCATTCTTTCTATATGACGAAGCAATCTCTTGTACTACGGCTCATAACACACTTTAGTGTTCAGTCACACTAATTCTGCTCTTTCATTCTTGATTCTATTACACACTGAAGGGAAGTTCTCTTTTTGCCTATTTACTTCAGCTCAGCACATGGTGGTTTCTGTTGTGCTTTTAGCCACATCTAAGATTAGTAACCCATTGACTGCTTTAAGTATGTTTCACTCCATAAGCCCAGATATCCATGTAAAGTAACATATTTATGGTCAGAAATGAACTGTGTTGAAAGTACTGGGACAATCTCTGGGAATCAGACCAAAGCACAGGAGAGCTTTATTTCCAATTGAAGACTATTTGCAGAATACACTGTCAGAAGAGCTGAGATTTTGGCTCCTTTGAGGGCTTAAAGAAATGTGATCTAGAGACAATTGTATCTTAGGAAGCCACTCTCACTAAATACTTCCCCCATTTTTATCAGCTGCTTTGAATTTCAGAGGTGTTTCCAGCGCATATGTGTCTGCCTGGTGTAGTGACTTATAAGAATAAGAAACCACAGCCTTTGACTAAACACAAAGCGAGAAACAACAAAGTGAGAACCTAGGCAAAGCATTTTTGCTAAAGATGTTCAGAGCAGATTTGTTTAATTTTAACTGAATCTTTATCCTACTGCCCTATTAATCTCTGAATACCCACAAAAATGGATAACATGGTGAGAGGAATACAATCTGCAGTCTTTCTACAGTGGAGTTCTTCCAAAATCTCATTGGGCTGGATCTTTTATACCCTTGAAAGGGATTGAATGGAACTTCTGATTGCATAATATTCTGATTGCATAACATTCTCAAGGCAGGCTGCCCTGCTGCTTAAGATCATGGCTTACACTGACAATTGGACAAGACTGACCATTCGTCTTCCTTTGATCAGTTCTCAATCTGCATTCAATTTATTTCCACCCATGCTTTCATTTCATCATATTCCACTCATCATACTCAGTCACCCTCCTTCAACACTTGCAGCTTCCACAATTCAAGCCTATTCACATCATCATGCACTTTCTATCCATAGATCATGTGCTATCAACTCTCTCACATTCATACATTTTCAGTGACATGATGAAGAGCAACATCTGGTCTGAACATCCCCTTTAGGCCATGAAGCCATCCTCTGCTGCTCAGATTCTGTGATCATGTCTTGTATATTTTCAAAACATCTTGCCAAGCACCTTCCAAACATCCTTAAACTATCTTCCTGCAGTTTTTATTCTAAGCAGGAAAGCGTTGGATTTAGTTTTGTTTTAAAAAAGCAAATGGTAATGTTTGACTCAGATCGCTGTTTCCTTTCCTTTGCTCTTATCTCCTGGCTCTTTTGCTTGCTCTTTGCTTGCATTTTGTATAGCCTTGCTTTTCTGCATTTTGCATACCTGTCACAACAGACATGCATGCATATACTGTACATGGTGGATCTATGCTTTAAAAATATTGACAGATCTAATCGGGTCCAGTTCTTAATGCAATAAAAGTTAAAAGAATCCCCAGAGCAGTAGTCCTGTGTCTAAGTTTTAACACCTTAAAGGCTAACCATTTTATGAATGCATTAGGTTTTGTGGATCATGGCTATTACATCTGATGTACAGAGTAAGGTTCTGTAAGTGCAATTGCGTGTACAGTATTGGGGCAGGGTTATTTAAAAAAAAAAGTAGGAAAGGGATGGTAAAAAAAAAAAAGATAAAATTGCATGAGGTAAAGATTAGGTAAATATATTTCCAGGAGGCAAGATGCTGCAAAATAAACTGAAAATTAATGAGGTAATATGAAAAGCATTGATAAGCAGAGTTTTGGTTGAGCAGGCTAAGACCTAAATGCTCGCAGAGACGAGCCAGATGTCTCTGGGGTGCTTGCAAGCAGGAGATGGAGAGAACCCCCTCCCCCATTTTTCTTTCCTTGCAACTGATAAGCTTACTAATGAGGAAAGGACAGTTTTCTCTACTTAAATATTGATGATTATGTACTTGGCAGTGATTCTTAGCAACCACACAGATAGATTCCTTCCCCCGCCCCCCCCAGGATGTTCTGTTTCCAACTTGGTCCTTCATATCTTCCAATGTTGCATCTGTAATTGAGTCAATCCACCTTGTCCTCCTCATTTTTTTCTACCTCTCCCAACATTATAATCTTCCTGAGCTAAGTCTTTTTGCATAATGTGTTCGAAATATAAATGGACCCTGGTCATTTATGAACTCTGGATTTGTTCAATGATCAATGTTTCCTCGCTGAACCATAGTCTTCTCAAGAGTCTTCTAACACCCAGTGTCAACACACTTTCTATTCTGCTTCAAAGAAATTTTCTGCCCATTGACTGTCAGAGAAAACTGTTGTCTGCACCATTTTGATCTATGTAGGCAGACATATCGTAGCATCTAATTGATACAGGGGCTTCATTGCTACACTATTGGGGGGGGGGAGATATTTCTCAATTGCTGTTCCTTTACTGTTGAGAGTTGATCCAGAAGGTGGAAAGGACCCACCACCTTCAGTGTCTTCATTATCAAATTTAGTCTGGTTGCTGAACCTGTTCTAATTAGCTTGATCTTTTCCATATTTAAACTGAGTTTCATTTTTCACTCCCTGACTTTCACTAGAGCTTGTAGATTATTTGCATTTTCAGCTTATCAGAGCAGTGTTCACAGCACAGCATGGGTTATTGATGCATCTTCCTCCTGTTTTAAAACCTCATGCATCTTCTGATCCAGCCTCTCTCAACATATACATATTCAACATACAGGCCATATAAATAAGGAGGTACTGTAATACAGATTGTCCTTGACTTAGGAGCACAATTGAGCCCAAAATTTCTATTAAGTGAAACACTTGCTAAATGAGTTTTGCCCCATTTTACAATCTTTCTTGCCACAGTTGTTAAGTGAATCACTGCAATTGATAAAAGTTAGTAAGAGTTAAGTGAATCTGGCTTCCCCATTGAGTTTGCTTGTCAAAAGGGGATCACATGACCTTGGGACAGTGCAACAGTCTGAGTCAGTTGCCAAGCATCCAAATTCTGATCATGTGACCATAGGGATGCTCCAAAGGTCGAACGTTTGAAAAATGTTCATAAGTCACTTTTTTAGTGTCATTGTAACTTTCAACAGTCACTAAATGAACTATTGTAAGTTGAGGACTACCTGTATACATGTCTTACTCTTTTGCCAATCTGGAGCCAGTCTGTTTCCCCATATTCTCTAGTCTATGGATTTCTATCTAATGCAGTGTTTCTCAACCTTGGCGACTTTAAGATATTTGGACTCTGCTGGCTGGGGAATTCTGGGAGTTGAAGTCCAAACCCAACATGAAGTCGCCAAGGTTGAGAAACACTGGTCTAGTGTATAGGTTTCATGGGTGGACAGTTAACATGCTCTGGGATTCCCATTTTTCCTAAGATAGTTCCACAGCTTGACCTAACTTTCTATCATAAATGAAAAACACATCAACCTTTGCTTTCTCAATTATCTAGGCTGTATCACAATAATTCTTTCTCCTCAGGCAGCATAAGCATTTGGCATTTACTTTTCCAGAGAGCTGTTGGATGATGCTAAGCATTGTTTTGCTGTGTGAAATTAATGATATTGTACAACAGTTTGCACACGTCATTAATTCTTCCTCTGTGGTTTCTTGGTAAAACACAGTTGTTCCATTGCCTTCTCCCTTGCAGCATGTATTGATGCCTTTGTTGATTGATAAGGGATCATCTGTCTTTGGCACCTTACTACATTGTTGCTCAGTGGTCTATTTGGAATGACCAGCGGACATTGCTGTTTGCTATTTGATGCTTCAGTATGTATTCAAAATATTGCCTTTGAAATGAGGTAATATAATGAACGTTTCTCACACTTCTGCTGCTTATAACTAATCTTTCCTCTCCAGAACTACAACTACAGCTCCTGCTATGGTTCCCACATGCTGCTTAATTTATGACATGATTCCAATAAAATGTAGTAGTATAATAAGATTCCCAGTTGTTTTGTTATTGATTGTATTCACGAATCATGTCCAAGTCATGATTTGTTGTTGAATAAATGACAACTGGCTGGGTTCATCACACAAAACCCTAAGCCAAAATGAATCACATTTCATTTTTTGTGATATGAGTTCAGTTACATTTGCAAGAAAGATGTTAGCATAAGATCAAATGGGCTGTTTAAGAAATCCACCACTGGTAAAGTTTGAATACGTGTTTGATTACTTAAGCTGTCTGCTCACCTATAAAACCATATTTTTATAAGGGTACAGAATAAATTATGCCTAATAAAATAACTGTCATTTATTATTAGTTTCCATTAAGTAGATGTTGATTTTTAAACAGACATAGCTTTCCTCGTGGCCAATGTCTACATCAGAAAAGATCTTTTCTATTGTTTGCCCAAGTGTTTCTGAAAGAAATCATAATGGCAGCTGCCAAAAGGAACCGTTTTTTAATCAAACGGCTAAGCAATTTGAAAAAGAATGTGCAGTTTTCTCTGCTGTTCTGAGTCTCCATCTTCCTAGAGATCATTAAGGAGTATAATAAATATTTCTACGCTGTGGAGAAAAAAAACTAATACTTTCTTCCTTTTCTAGACAATGCAAAATATGAGAGTAAGAAGCAATTTGGAAACAGTCTTGGTGAAGTAGACCACCGGTACTGAAGAGTTTACTTAAGAGATTGTGTATATATTGCATGGACTGACATCAAAGTGCTGGATTTAGCTAGAAAGTCGATGCACAGCAGAGGATCAAGCAACCTTACTCTCCATCATGCTGCTTCTTTTATCAGTATCACAACCCTGAAATAAAAACCTATCAGGGTCTTTTTCTGTGTGTGTGTGTGTGTGTTCTTTCTTTCTCTTTAGAAATTAACTGACTGGCTTGACATACTGTGTGAAATCCTTGTGTTGTATTAGCAGATGTTTAAAGCTGAACCTTTGGGAATTGTGTTTATATATAACAAGTCTGTATTTACAGCTTTAAACAGTAATTAATCTAAAACAGCATAATAGTGCAACAGGGGTGTTAACAGATATGACAACTCATTTTCTTTTGGTGTGATATATTTAAGAAATTAGGCATCAGAGGCATCACAGGTGTCTTTTGGGTAACGCTCAGGGGAGGACAATCTTGAAATGGTAAGATTAGGAATCTTTCTCCTGGTCTGGCTATTTTCCTCTAAAGAGCTATCACTTCTCCCCATTTAAAGAAATATAAAGTTGACATATTTCACTGAGTATAAAATAATTAACTGTTTCATATTAGCTGTGATATTCCCAAAGATCATTTAGTATCTCTTGCATCATTCGTAGCACTAACAACATACAATTGTCTGTATGAAACATAACAAAAAAGGCAAAATCTCTTATTTGGCATTCACATGCGTTCTGGATAGAACTTCATTCAAGAACACTATATAAAGTTTAGGCAGCCCAACATACCCTATTCCATGTTTATTTATTTATGTAGCTATCTACCTATCTAAATTATATTGCCAGTGTACAACGAAGCTAAAAACAATAAATAACTAAAACCATTATCATTATAATTAAAAACATTAAACAAATTATAAACATAACCATGAAGTATGAGCCAACAAGTACCAAGAGAATCAGAATCTATGGAGAAAGTAAATTGTTTGATTGTGCAGCTGAATATTCAACAAGCCAGAACTAGAAGTTAACAACTTATTTTTCTTGGTCCCTATATGACAAAGATGGGTAAAATAGTTCACTTAACAATCATAAAAGTAGGAAAACAATTCCATTGAATCAGCAACTCAAATCAAATCCTAGAATATGGTTTGCCATGTTGGTTGATACAGTATATTATGTAAATTTTATACAAGATAATCCAAAATTTTATGGATGAAAATAATCTTGAAAGTTGAAAAATATTTAGGACTTTCAGAAGTTCCCGTCTGCTGACATGACTTCTCAAACAGTGATATATACTATATAGTAAACAAAAAAGAATGCTTACAAGGGAGTAGTGGAAGAGATTAAAGAAAAAACCAAAAGGATAAAAATTCTGCAGAAAGGATGCCCAAAAGCTGCTAATAGAAGCTCTAACAGAATGCATATGTTAGTGGTAAAGTAGCAGTCCAGGAAGCCACATCCATGATTAACAAAATTATGTAAAAAAAATAAATTAAAAAAAAAAATTTAGGAAAAAAAAGAATCCACATTTCCATTAAAGAAATGGAGCAGAACAGGAATTATAAAAATGATTTTAAGGGGCAGTATCAGCAATAACATTACAATCAGTATACTGGCATATACAATAGAAAAGAGGATAGTAATTGGCTAGGGAAAAGGCTGAACAATTAAATGACAAGAGAATCAAGCACGAAAAATGCAGCACTGAATGACATTTCTATATCTATGTTTGCCCCAAATGCTACATAGCGCACACCCACATTTTTCAAAAGAGCTAAAACAAATGGTGCTCGGGAACGAAATACTGGACACGAAACAGTTCATCCCGTAAACTGTTTGCTATGCAGTGGTTCATTCTGACCCAAATGTACAGTGAAAATCCAGAACCTGCAGTATTATATAGGAAAAATGCCTTGCCATGTAGAAGGAGCTTCAAAAGCTCCTTGGGGCACCTAATTCCAATGCACAGCTTTTCAAAAATGTTTCTGCATGCAGACTGGTTACCCATCAACACTACATCAGTAGGATTTCTCTCACTGCCTGAAATAGACCTGTGTTTGGTATAAAACACTAATCTGAGATTACAAAACTGTGCTGGCCTTTTAGGTTCAATTACATAAAGTAGCTGGAGGGCTTTGGTCACTTTCTGGTAAGCAGGAGTCCCTTGCCTGTTGCCTAAAGTGTTAATCCCAATAATCCAGTGCATTTACAAAAGAGATCATAGCCAGTATATTGATATAGTCAGTTTTTGTAGAAAGAAACATAAATGTTCCTTGCTTAGTAACAAGAGGTTAGTAGCAGATAACACAGTAGTTATTATGGATTCTTCTAATTTCATATAAAAGTCTTCATTCTTTTTTGTGTAAGTCAAGCTTCCAAGTCCTCCCTTTTTCATTTTTGATAAAGCTATGGCCTTATTAATTAAAAGTTGCTTCACCAACCAAGGCTGAATGAATGCATTAGGTATTGCCGGATTCCCTTGAAAATGGCACGTGACAGGTGCAGATTCTAGCTAGTCTTGTTCGTGCACCCAACTTTGATAAGATCATGCTAGGTTTTCATATAAAGACTTTTATGTATGCTAGAACAATTCAAGATACCAGAACAGCTTCAGACAGAAGGACCAGACATGTTTTCCAAAAGCAAAACAGGCATGAATAAATAGGGTTGGGTGGATGGGTGGGTGGGCTTATTTTTTAAATGCCCTGATTCTGAAGGGAGAAGTTTTGCCAAATAAGATCTTAACAGGAATTCCTGTGTTATTATTTTTACCTTCACACAACTGAGGAAGCGACAAGGTTATTGGCTATGCCTGACTCTATTCTATCCTGCCAGACTCAATTCACTGACGTGGAAATAGAAGGAAGATTGCTGAGAAACTGACAATGTAATGCTGGGCTTCTTGATTTTAAAGGAAATGAAAGCTGTCTTAAGTCTCAAAGGTGCTGTTTCAGAAGGCAACTGGACTTGTTTTTTTTTTTCTTTTGAACGACCACGGTTCACTTTTCATCCAAGAAGCTTCTTCAGTTCTGACAGGATAGCGGGGAATGGAAGATATCTGTCTGCAAGGAATATAAGCCCTTTCATTCCCCACTATCCTGTCAGAGCTGAAGAAGCTTCTTGGATGAAAAGTGAAATGTCTTTAAAAGAAAAAGAAGTAAGTCCAGTTGCCTCCTGAAAAAGCACCTTTGGGACAACCATGACCTGGATGACTGAGAATCTCTACAGACTTTAAGTTGGCTTAAGATCAACATGTATCTTTTTTTTAGATAATGCTAATCAAATAAGTGCAATGACAAATAGGATTTCATGGAAGAAGTTGAGGCGGGGAGGGGGGGGGAAGAGAAGGCAGTCAAAGAAGGCAAGAATTCCTAAGATAAGGAGTTCCTAAGAAAGAGGATATTAAAGTATAATTACAAACAATTCCAATGAGGAGTGAGGGAGGAAGACAGAAGAAATAATAAAAAAAGATGCACAAAAAAAAATTAGCAATAATTTGGACCGAAAAAAGAGACACACACACATAGGAAAAGGAGTCCAGGTCATTTCCTTAATCTGTACTTATAGATGTCCTTAATCTTAAAGTCAGGAAAGTTAACTTCAGAAGGAAGTTGCCAAAGGAGGTTTAAGAATAACAAAAAGCAAATGGGCAGAATAAGAGGTAGGATTCAAACTTGGAATTCCACAGTCAGGGAATACTTGTTTATTTGAGTTTCCAGATCACATCAATTGCATTTTAAAATGCTGGTGGTCTGGCCATATCACAATAATTGACACAGAGAAATCCTAATGAACTAACTTGATCAATTTTTAAAGAACTAGATAATCTTAATATATCATGAGAGTGTTGTACATAACAACTTATCTTGATGTTAGGTACACACCTGAGCAGACTACCATAAAATACAGCATTCTAATTAGAAAACTAGCTGAACGTGGGATGAATGCCAATAACTAATAGATACGGTATATTGATAGCTCAAAAATTTCATGCATGGAGTGAGGCATTGAATAGATGCTAACATTCAATCCTACTCTTCAAAATTTATATTAATAGCTTGGATGCAAAGGTATAGAGAATGTTTTTTGAATTTGGTTTACACAAAAAACAGCTAAAAGAAAAATTAAAATATTATTGTTCATTTAAAATTGATCAAATATTATAGAAGAAAATGTAACATACATACATACACGCTTTACTTAAGAAGCAGAAATCAAATCTACCAGTACAGGTGGGGTGCTGCCCTGGAAATAATATGTAAGAAAATAGTCTTGGAGAGTAGTAGTTGATTACAAATGGAGTACATTTTTAACCTAAGGATATATCAGAGCAATATCCCCTCAGGAAGACTTCTAAAATTGCTGACTACATTACCACTGGAAAACCCATTTGTACTTTTATTGGTTTTATAATGTTGAGTAAAGACATGCACCGACTTCCAAATCACATTTCTACAAATCTTTTCTATTAAAAGAATTCCTTTTGAAAGTTGCTGAAGCTGCAACCTCTGAATGTGCTTTGATGGCCCCATGGTGGTTGTATTTATAACTTGAATACACTTCCATCATACTCTCCCAACCTCGAAAACTTAGATTAATGCAAGTAGAGCTCAAAGGGGAAATCCCCAAAATGAAGTCCAATTTACTTTTTAAGTAGTGAATGGATGAGCCTTAGAACAAATCACTGCCACTTTCAAAATCCTTTTGACTGTTTTCCGGATTCTGACAACCAAGACCACAAAAACAGACCTTGTTATCTCATCCTACCCTGAAGGCATGAAAAATCCATTTTATACACACACCCACACACACACACATCAGCTCTGTCAGAATGGAAGACACTAACTTGCACAATCTTCGTATTCAGAAAAATCTTGACTTGGCTAGTGTCCAACACTATAATCAAATGCTCTAGACATTGTAGTTCTTAACATATTCTTTTCCAAAATCACCACAAAGCTGTGCTCTTTCAAAGAAATTAAAGTTGTATGTACATTGTCTAGGAACTGTTGTCCTACCATTATATCAAAATCTCATTTAAGTAAGGAAGTAGAAACAAATAACCCATTAGAGTCAATAGAACTTTCTGAATACCCAATATACTGAGGTTATCCTCAAAGATAAAAACCCTATAGAAATCTTTCCTCACAATCTACAGAATTTTGAGAGCATGGTCCCTGGCCCTTTTCCCCCACTCACCTGTCCAAATTTGTCTAGAACCAAGTTGGATTGGAAATTCCAATCAAATATCCCTAAATAACTTTGGTAACAAGAATGTTTTTGCAAGTAGATACTTGGGGAGAATTTTGAAACCCGTGTCCACATTCCAATTGTACAGAGATTCCTCATCACAACAGCATTTACTACTGCAGAAAATGCCTCAATCTGAAACATGTATATAGAATGCAGTCACACAGAAGGGAAGTTGTGCAATAAAGTTTCTTGCAGCCATTCTTTGCTTGTTTGGGAAGACTATCCAAGCTTACTAATTTCCTTGTTCAGATCTATGTCACTTTATCTATGATATTTTGATGCTGCAAAGTAACATGTTCTTAGAGAGTGGTTTTTAACATATGACCGAAAATGATTAAAATAGTCAAATGGACAGATTTATCCCATACATCTATCAACAGATATTACATTCAACTTCGATTTAATGACAGTTTTTAAAGAATTCCCTTCATCAGAAAGCTTTGTAGATGTACATTCAAAAATAAATTCACATGGCTATGACTGTACCCTTAGAGTCTCCCCAATGCAAAGCACATAATTTTAACAAGTGTATATAATTCAAATAAAGTGGGAGAGAATAGAGTTAGTGACAACATACTATTATCTCATTTACTCAATTAGTTATCACATTTATTATGTCCTCCTGATATAAAAAGTAATGCCTTATACAATGTGTACATGCACTAATGGACCACTGAGTTTCAATTTTTCACATGACCACATTTTGAATATATATAGTTTCAAGTTAGATACCCTTTGTAAGGAATAAGCACTTATTTTATCCAAAGCTTGTGAAATGAAGAAAACTAATAGTTTTTCAAACTACATTCCTTTCCAGTGATGGCAGCTTCCCAGCTAGAGACATATTTTCAAAAACAAGCAAACTTGCAAATCCTCCACTTACATGCTGGATGGATTGTGCCAGTTACAGTATACCTTACAATAAACGTGATATGACTAGACATCTTACACTGAATAAAATTCAACTAAAACTTAAGAAAAGCTAAAAAGCAGACATATATTACTGAAGTTATTACACATTATTGTTAGGAAGTGAAGAAACAACTTGAGATTTTATTGCTGGTCTTTATAATTGCACTGCAAACAGATAATCAGAACACCAGGATATTTCATTTCAGCATTGGAGAAGCAAAAAAGTTTCCCTGCCGTCCAAAGGTTGTCGCAGACTTGCTTTTGCTTGCAAATCTAGGAAATAAGTGGAAAGATTCATCATAAGCAGTTTTCAGTATGCAATAGTGGCGAATAGCTATATGTTTTCTACCATTTGTTTGATAGAAAAATAACCTTTTACTCTTGGAATGTATCACTCTATATCTTTCATTAATAGCTGTTGAACACTGATCCATATTCCCACTTTCCTTGACATACAAAAAACATACAACTCAAATTCTCTGAACCTAATGCAAATAACGTTCTCCCTGGCTTCCACATATAGTCCAGAAGACGTTGTAGAGCGGAGGCAGTTGGGCTACTCTGTGTTGTATTTATATAATACATTCATGAAAAATCACAACCCCATAAAAGTCCACGTAAGGAGCCTGCAATTCACAGGTAAACTGATATAAGATACATCGCCTTATATTTCAAATTAAAAATTGAAACCATTTGAACTGAAATCTTTTTTGGGAAATATTCACAACTAGTGTGTTGCTCATTTGGAGTATTTTTACATCTGGATGTGTATCAATTATTCCTTGTATTCTGTTCTATATCAAGTAGTTGCACCAATTTTCATTCCTTAGTACTCCAAACCATACATTTAGAATCAGAATTCCCTCCCCTCCAAATTTTGCTCCGATATCACCCATTAACTGATGATCAGCTATTACATAAAATTCAATTTATAGCTCCAAAACACTAAGGAAGATAGAAAAAACAACAACACACCATACTTTGCTAATTTATTCTGGTCTGTGACCTCAATAAGGATTTGACTTGATATTTTGCTAATTAGACCAAATAAATAATTCAACTTACTTGGGAGTGGTTTTGCTAAATGTAGATTTGACTTTCTGAGACAGTGAGCTGCTTGAAGGAGTTTTTACCAATTGCTGTTCTGGAGTAGTGAGTGGTCCCAACATGCTCACTGTGTGATAAGAAGAATTACAATACATATTCTTAAACTACAATGTTTCAAGTAGCTTCAGCACTTTGCATTATAAGTAACAAAAAATCTTAATGAGAATGACAATTCCTCTCAAATAATACCACAATTAATCTGAATCTAATTCTTGCTGCCAAGTTTTCCGCTTTTGCTCAAAAAATAAGCTAAGTGTAAATAAGTCCTACTATTGTCCTGCCATTTTTTTTGCAAGTAAAATCCCCAAATACCGAAACACAGTTTAGGCAGATTGAAGTAGCAGACACAAAAAATGGGCAGATACACTCCATATGCTGGGGCAGATACACTCCAGAAAATGGGCAGATACACTCCACATACTACAGGAACAGAGAATAAGATTGTATGTGAAAGGAAAGAATTAGAAGTTTTTCACTAAGCATGGCAACCCTGTCAAATTTATTTCTGCAATTTATCTATCATGCCGATCCTCAGAGACCTTAGGCAGTTTATAGAGATTAAAATAACCCTAAAATAAAATTACATTTTGAAATTTCAGCAAAATTATAACATCAAATAAGAAAAAATACAAATCCACATACATACTACAGTCTATGTACTTTTGTTTGTGCGTGCATGCATTTGTACCTGTGGCTCTCCAATCAGCCCCAGTAAGTCTTCCAGAAAAGCCAAGTTTCTACTGATTTCCGTAACACACGTGGGTCAAACAACAAGTTGTCCACAGGAGGGGAACTGCTACTAAGAATGTCCAGTGTTGACCCTCCTCTTGCCACCTTCGTACTGATAAGTGGGAACTCTTAGTAAATTCTCTCTAGCTATCAGGATGGAATGGACAGAGACTAATCCTTTAAATATCCAGGACCTGAGCCAAATGGGGCTTTAAAGGTAGCAACCAGCACCTAGAATTGCACTTGGAAATATACTGACAGCCAATATAGTTCCCACAGCGTTGAAATATGGCAGTACAGAGATTGGTCTGTGAGCATGTAGACCGCTGCATTCTGGACCAGTTGAAGTTTCTGGATGGATTTTGTGGGTAGCCCAAACGGAACTAATTACAATAATCTAATTGGGAGATGACAAAAGCATGAGTGATCTTCCTCAGTCCTGTTCCATATAAATTGCAAATAGTGCACCACTTGAAGGGTCTCCTAGTCACAACTTCTCCCTACTAATGTAATAGGAATGGTGAGTCTGGGAGGAACTTTGTGTTGTGAATCTACTCTTTCTGGGGAATAGATTCCCATCATATCTTACAGAAGGTTTCAAATTAACAGTCACTTCAACTTGCTTGGCCTGAGTCTTTTATCCCCATCCAGATTGTGGCTGTCTCTGGACACTTGGACAGGATTTCTAAACATCTCGCACTGGATCCAGGATAAGGGGATACTGATGACACAGTTGAGTATCATTTCACTCATATTTGCATTTTGAGGTGAAAAAGTGATGCTATTGTTCACAGTACCAAGCTTCAACTAGCACATGTGTTGGATCACCGCTAACAATTCAAAAGGCATAATTACCTTTAATATCAGGTGTGCAGGGTGTGGAGTAAGCATTGGCATTTTCAATTATGTGAGCTGGCGCAATATTTTCCTGTTCTACCATGATAAGCTGGCTCCAGTATCCCACAGGCAAAGTGAGCAACCGTTCCACAACCTACAAATTCACATTTATTTATTTATTTATTTAATTTATAT
>JAEANM010003920.1:0-21583 GCA_017656035.1 Myanophis thanlyinensis
CACACATACACACACACACAGTTTCTCTGAAAATAAGACCAGATCTTATATTAATTTTTGCTCAAAAAGACGCATTAGGGCTTTTTTCTGGGTAGGTCTTATTTTCAGGGAAATACAGCACTAAATATGTCTGTCTGTCTGACGATCTTAACTGGGCTTGTTTTTTTGGGTATGGCTTATATTACAAGCATCCTGAAAAATCATGCTACGGCTTATTTTCCAATTGGATCTTATTTTCAGGAAAACGCAGTACATAACTCAGAAACTTTGGTAGATACAATATGTCCTGGAGAAAGCCAAACCAGAAAAATAAGAAAGTGTTAAATAGCCTAATAATGCATTTTCTTTTGTAATGTGTATCATTAATGTTCAATGTCTATCTACATTTAAATGATTTCACATCAAGTTGTCATTACCCTCAAAAGATTTCCATATACAACAATTACAGAGTATGCTTTCTGCTTATATCTTTACAACTAGTGAAATCATGCTGTCTTTTATTTTTTTTAAAAAAAAACACCCACAATTATACCATTAACACATTGCCATATTCATTTGGCATGCTACAACAGAAGGCTTTATTTAGGTCAGTTGGAGAATGCTGGGAACTGAAATTTTGCCAATTTCTGGACATAAGCTTTGAAGTATAGGCTGCATGTAACTCAAATACAAGTAATACTTTAATAACAATAACTTACAGATACAAACTAATGATGAACTATAATTTCACAAAGAATTGTAAACATTTTGCACAATTGTCAGTCCTGTCTTTTAGGCAAAGTGCTCTTTTGATGATAAATAAATTAACAAACACATAGCTAGAATGGACTACTTCCAGACAATACAAAAAAAAGATGATTCTCTTCAATAAAGTTTGTAAACATACAGTATTTATGGAGAAAGCCATAAAAGTGTCCTGCAAGCCTTCTATACTTACATACTTGGGCAACTAAATGGTCTTCAAAACACTTTGGATACTATTTAAGATTAAATTGATTTTCAATGACAGAGTACAATAGGTGACTCAGAATGTATCTCCTTAATCTCATGTCCCTGAAATAAATAAATCAGCTGTGATTTATTGGCAGTTGTGTCACTGAATGGATTAGCAAAGGCTGGGGTCCAAGAGCAGAAGGTGAATGAGCTACAAAAATAGAAAGATTTTTGATCAGCCTGGCTTGAAGTACAAAAATATTACTTGTGAATAAAAAAAAACCAATTGTATTGATATGGCTGGGATACTAACAAGCCGTACCCATTTCACAGCTTGTGAAAAAGTCCATGTCTAGAAAGACAGTGCCTTCCAGATGTTCATACCCTTGGTGATGCCTGCTTCTCCCATATGAACTGTGTTTATACCTGCAATTCTACAAGTTGCAGGAAAGAAATTTTATTGCAACTTCATTTAATGTCTTGCTGAGCACATCTACAACTAAGAAAATTTTCATCAAATATATAGAGTACTTTAAATGATGATAGCTATTTCAACTAAAAGGAGAAGCCACAGCTTTGCTAGAACTAGGTGTTCTTTTTAATCAACCGTGGGTATCAAAATTTACCTAGAGTAAGGTCAATGTACCTTAATATTATATATTTCTTTCATCTATGTGAATGATTATGGACTGTATGTCTGTGTTTTAAGTGCTATGTAAATAATACCTTTTAACATTTTGGGAAGAGGTTGGACTATATTCCTTTACTCCTTAAAATGTGAAATTCAAATGGTGTGGAATGTGGTGCTTAAACATTTCATTATTTCTTTAATGCACAAAAGGTTATACTGGAGAAGAAAAGTCCCACTCTCATTGTATTGAAGGGGGAAAAAAGAGCTCTAGCTCTGGACAAATCCAGAGCTAGAGTTGAATATAATCCCAAATACTCTTTGGGAATAGAGCTTGAAAAATAATTGTAATATGGCTTAATACCTACTCATAGCCCCAGTGACCTAAAAACCTACTAGAAATGGTCAAATAAAGTTCTATTGTTATCATGAAGGTCTGTGAAAGGTCATGGGGAGAGCAATCTCACTATCAATCATCCAACTATTATTAAAAAAAATAGTCTTGTCTGCGAATTATCTTGCTTTTTTTTTTTTGAAGAGTTCTTGTACCACCTATATTGATAAATAACTATAAGGGCAAACATTGTATATTGCAAACTTGAAAGGAATCTTTGGAGAAGTAATATGAAAAATTCAAGAAGGTATGTAGGAAATGATGATATCATATTTTAAGTCTAGGATTTAGAATACCACTAGTGGGTGGGGAGAATAGTTCTTTACACTGAACTTATACCTGTGATTCTATATTGCAAACGGATAGAACCATATTAGTTACACATAATTCCATTTTTTCCATGCGATTTCAACAAACGCAAGAAGCCTCAGAATCAGCTCCTTTGACAAAGTGAAATAATAAATTAGTAACACACTTTAAAGCATTTATTCTGAGGAGAAATATTATATGTAAAGCTCCTGTTTCTCTTCTGAGCCAATAGCAAACATTGCTACTCATCTCAAATGCCTCTCTGCAACAGTAGGTCATGGAGGTTTTTTTTTTTTTTAAACAACTCTCTGGAAAAGCTAGGGTTTCTCACAAGTATGATATTGGACACAAAATAAAAGCGGAATTGGCAGCCTATGGGTTGCATTGTGCCCAACCCTGAGCTAAAGGATTCATTTCACCCAATCTTCTCAAGTCCACAGAGTAGTTATAGCAAGCCACTGTACCTACCATCCATGTAACTATGGAGAGCTGTTAACATTGTCCCATCTTGTGGCACATATGCTGAATATGCCATTTCTTCTAACATTGGTGGTGAAAGTCTAGAAGCTTGGACTGTTGTAACCGGAGCAGTGGATGAGTGGTTGGGGCTAACGTGTTTCTTATGGCGTGCTCTACAATTTTGAAACCATACCTGGAAATGAAACAAAAAAACATTTGGTTAGTTGTTAGACTTTTATTTTCATGCTAAACAGATGACTTAAAAACATAGTTATCAGTTGCAGTGTTTTGCATCATGCCATTAATTACAGATATAATTCAGTTCATCAAATTTCATACATATTTTTTCTCTCTAGTGATATATAGAACCTACAAAAGATCTATAGTTATAGCACCAACATACACAATCATAACTATGAGTTGAATTGCTGATAACTATAAATCATATTGCTTCATCCATATGGAAGTATTTAATAGGAAACATTAACTGTATATTTTTCTTTTGGAAGAATGAATGTTTCTGAACTAGTATAGGTGATTAAAATTATTTTAGCTAAAAAATATACTGGGCTTTTTTAGCTTTATAAAAGTGGAAAACTTTGGTCACAACACTTGTGAAATATGCAGTATAGTTACTTGTATCACACGCCTGCTCAAGCCTGTTCTTTCTGCCAGTTTTTGCAGTGTTTGTGCATCTGGATTGTTATCTTGAGCAAACTGTGCTTGCATTACCTGGAAAAAAAATTAGCAAGTTTTATGACATATTGACAAAAACGGCACAAATAATCAAGAAACAGCCATACTGTAGCCTCAACAGTACTTTTGAAACAAAAAGTACTATTGAGGAATAGAGCTGATTGTAATATGGCTTAACACCTACTCATAACCCCAGTGACCTAAAAATGTACAAATGGTCAAATAAAGTTCTATTGTTATCATGAAGGCCTGTGAAAGTTTATTGCTTTACCAAAGGCTTATAATCATAGCAAGGCACTAGAGCAGAATTCACTTGAATTCTAAAAAAATTCAAAAAAAATGAAAGCAAAAATAACCCTAACCTTAATTTGTCATTGAAATGCATACAATAGGAATTTATCGTAAGGCCTTTTAATCATGTCTATGTAACACATTCATCTTATGACATGTTACTTTCTACTTGTGTTTTATTAGGTCAAAATAAAAGAATCATACAAGAAGTTGTTTCACAAAACATACCAAATTTTCCTTCCCTAATTCCTCATTCATAGTTAGTTTTGGAATTATTACAATGTTTTAGCTTGCCAGTAGCATGTACCAAGACGTGATAAATTTGATTACGGGTAGTCCTCGACTTATGACCACAAATGAGCTCAGAATTTATGTTGCTAAGTGAGACATTTGTTAAGTGAATTTTGCCCCATTTTATGACTTTGTCACAGTTGTTAAGTGAATCACTGCAGTTGTTAAGTTAGTTACAGAGTTAAGTTACTCCAGCTTCCCCATTGACTTTGCTTGTCAAAAGGTCACAAAACATGACCCCCGGGGACTCTGGAACCATCATAAATCTGAATCAGTTGCCAAGCACTCAAATTTTGATACATTTAATTCAATCTTCTATTAAAGACTTTCAAGGTAGTCCTTGATTTACAATTGAGCCCCAAATTTTTGTTGCTAAGCAAGACAGACATTAAGCGAGTCTTGCCCCATTTTACAATCTTTCTTGTCACAATTATTAAGTGATTTACCTCAGTTGTTAAGTTAGTAACATGGTTGTTAAGTGTATCCTCATTGACGGTCTGAAAAATGGTCATAGGTCATTTTTTACAGTGCCATTTAACTTTGAACAGTCACTAAACAAGTGATTGTAATCAAGGGCCACCTATAAACTGTAAATAGATCATAACACAGAACCCTTGCTAAAACTCTCTCCTATTGTGTTGCCTGAGACAGTCATCTAAATAATCTAAAATGTATATGAATAATAGATTGGATTTTCCCCAAACTGATGTACACTAGGATTTCTGAACTAGAGGTCGTCCTCGACTTATGACCACAATTCAGCCCAGAATTTATGTCGCTACGAGATAAATTTTTTAAGTGAGTTTTGCCCCTTTTATGACTTTTCTTGCCACAGTTGTTAAGTGAACCACTGCAGTTGTTAAGTTATTAACACAGTTATGTGTATCTGGCTCCCCCCATTGACTTTGTCAGAAGGTCGAAAAACATGATTACATGACCCTGGGAAATTGCAACAATGGTCATAAATACCATTGAACCAGTTCTCAGACATCCGAATGTAAAACATGTGATTATGGAGATGCTGCAATGGTCATAAATGTGAAAAATGGGTCAGGAGTCACTTTTTTCAGTTCCATTGTAACTTTGAACAGTCACTAAATGAATTGTAAGTCGAGGACTACCTATATTAGTATTTCAGCTTTCTTATGTACCCGAAATAAAATTCTAAAAAATATAATTTCACATGAGAAAAGTAAATATAATGTACTGGAAATAATTCTGTCGATTGTAGAATTTTCAGTTAAGTTCCTTCTTTTTTGCCTCTTCATTTCCTTTACTCTTGGTTGTTGTTATTTTGGTTTGTTGTGTTCTGTTTTGTATTTGTTATTTTGATGGTAGTTTATCTTGTTTTAAATAAATGGTAAACCTTTTTCACTTCACATTTTGTTTAAAGAGGTGGGGTTTAAATTTTAATCAAATTAAAAAATTTAATTTAAATGTTAAATAAATATCCTATGTATATTTACAGGATCAGAATTAATATCTGAAACACTAATACTTATACAAAAACAATTAAAAGAAATATTATTTTAATTGCAAACCAACAATTAAAGTAAACTCCTCAGAGGATCACAGCATTATAGTGGCCAATGCAACAGAGAATTAAATAAGCAGTTAAGAAGAACACTAATATGTATTAAGTTTCCAGTTTATTTACAACAAAATAAAGCAATAATGCAGTAACTGAATACAGAAAGAAATTTGGTTCATAGACATATTTCTTTGCACTTATTTTGCAGTAATGTGGCTTGTATAGGGTAACCTATTCTAAAGTACAAAGATACCAGCTTGTTTACAATATTCTGAACACAATTAGGCAGCCAATACTAAATTAATCCCATCATTTAACTATGACACTCTGCTTGGAGTGAAGAACAAGAGTTTTAATTGTTACATACTATTGCATTTACACGGCATCAAAAATATGAAAATAATTTGTCCCTTGGAAATCTGTCTATAGTACAGTTCCTAGTATCTTTCTTCATGTTACATAGAACTGAAACTATTTAACCTCATATTGTGATTACGGGAGTTGTGTGAAAGTCTGATTAAATGAAATTCATCAAGTAGTCAAAATAGATCAGCATTTATGCTTTCACTTTGCAGAATTACTAACTGCCTTGAGGGAAATTGAAAAGCTTGAAGAGTAACTAATTCATATGAAACAGCAAAAGCTCACAAATTTATTCCAGGAACATGCTGTGCCTTGGTATTAAGAGAAACCATATACCATTGAGCGTATAATTTCTTTATAAACAACTAATTTATACAGAATTTTTAAAATTATGCACCATGTACAATTGTTATGCTTCTTCATCATGGCTATGCTCAGCTCCCCACCATAGCTCTGATTATAGCAATCTACGATTCAATGGTTCTACCTGCAGCTGATCTGCTGTGAAACTGGTTCGAGCTCTTTTTGCTGGTTTGGGATGATTAACATCTTGCTCTGTTAATAATGCACCTTCTACACTAATACCATTCCCTGAAATTAAAGAGAGAAGAAGTCCAATTGTAGCACTGATATTAGTTATTATTTACAGATATTCCTTTATAATCAATTTCCAGTATTCATAATATACTTAAACTATGAAAATATTTATTATTTACTGTTTTGAAACAGATAATCTGGAATTTGAATACTTATATACATTTTACATATTTCATAATTATTCAGAATAATGAAATAATTTAAAGCAGTTTTTCAGAGCAACATCTGCATTATAAATCTGGTCTATATCTAAAAATAAGTCCACGAGCAACCACACAGATTAGAACATGCAGGTGAAAATTAGTTTTATTTTGCAATTAGCAGAGGTAAATAATCCAATAAAAACAATGTTCATATAGATAACTGCTATCTAGTTTCATAGACACAACTTTTCTCATTGGCTAAATTTTGACAACCAAATCTAACCCATTTGAAAACATTGAAATGAAGTGAGCATATGTTTCTTTAAAAAGAAAATATGCAGTCAATGTTAATATGTTTTGAAAGAACTGCAAAAATATAATTATGCCAAACAACCTATTATGCCTTATTTTAGTCAAAAGTTATTTCCTTAAAAAAATACTTTTACCACTGAGAATATTATCACCAAAATGCTGAATGCAAATTAAAAAAATACAGGTAATCTGTATTCTGAAGCATCTTGCGTTTCATTATAATTTTCACCACAGCCATATTTCTGATCATGATTAGAGATAAGGTAAAATTCTCCAGACAGGTTAAAAGCTACTGAAAGTCAACTTCTCTTAATGCTGCATCCACACTATCAATGACACATTAACTATGGAACTTATCAAGTTAGAAATTGATTTGCAAAATGCAAAGATTCAGGATGGCGTGTGATAAAGTAAAGATGCAAGAATGAACACAGAAGCTTACGAGTTATCCTACATGAATGGCCACACCAATTAATTAACAGTAAAAGCACAGTGGAGAAGTGTTTTAACTTGTTTGTAAAATGCTGGAGGAGAAGGAAATATTTATAAGAAGACTCGGTGGCACAGTGATTAGAGTGCAGTACTGCAGTACTTCTGCTGTCTGCCAGTTCAAATCCCACCAGGCTCAAAGTTGACTCAGCCTTCCATCCTTCCGAGTTGGGTAAAATGAGGAGCCAAACTGTTGGGGGCAATATGCTGGTTCTGTAAACCACTTAGAGAGGGCTGGAAAGCACTATAAAGCGGTATATAAGTCAAATTTCTATTGCTATTTGCCTCTTCAGGAGAATGGATTCTGTTCTGGGCACCTGAACTGAAAAGGCCCTTCTCAGAATAAAAAGGAAACTTACCATTTTCAACTTCTCTTTTCAAGTTATCCAACATGCAATCATAATGCACCCTACAGAGGACTTTCTCTTCAACCAAAGCAAATTCCTCTCCTGTTGAAAGCTGCCTTTTGCAGGAGAAACAGGCAAAGCAGGCCAAATGATACACATTCCCCTTGGCTCTTCGAACCCAGTCAGTAGAATGGATATGCCTACCACAGCGAGAACAGCGTGTTCCGTACCGTCTACAGAAGAGGAAAGATAAATGAAACACGAGTCACAAGCCAGATTCTGTAACATTATTTTGCCTGAAGTTTACATTAAATGCTATTGGCCTCATAAAAGCCTGACTTTGGATTGTTTAATTTATATTGCATTTTATCAATCAACAGAAAAATTGTTTTTGTGTTGTTGCATTCCTTTATGCCTTTCAGGGCTTCTGGAGAAGGCACAATACCTAATGGAGTTATTCAGGAACCCCGTTATGTTATGTTATATACATGAAGTTACACTGGATTTTACCTTGATGTAGTTGAAATTACTAATCCTTTTCAATTGTATATCTTTGTGAAATGTGGTACCTTCAGTCAGCTAGAAACCTTAAACTTTTCAATCCCACCATATTTTTTAAACATTCAAATGTCAAAAGACATGCTATTTTGAACAAATGTGTTATTTTGTGTTCAAATGATCTTTTAAAAGCAAGGGGAAAATACACCACAATATTTAAAACAAAAACAATGTATGGTTAAAAATCAAAACAAAATGGTTTAAGGTAATAGTAACTAAATGATGGAAGGAAGATATTAGAACTCAGCACTAGCAGTGGGAACCAAATCTAACCATCCAACCCTAGTAAATGCTTTGTAAATTTAGTCGAGATTTAGAAAAACAGTAGATTCTTTCTTGATTTCAGATTATGGAGTATACCATAAAAAATGCTCATCAGGCACACAATAGTATAGATTAAATACGTTATATTTATATTCTGGAATCTATGAGAAATTAGTGGCATGGGCATCAAAGAGCAATAGAATAGTAACTACTGTTTTATCATGCCATGTTAAGTCACATATTTGTGTCTTAATAAAACAAGTAGGGCATTACATCTTTGCCATTGCTGAAAATTTCTATTTACATAGAAAAATGTATCTTTCTCTTGTTGAAATAGAGCTTCCAGTCTGGATGAAAACCACAGTAGGATCAATATCTACCCCCATTCAAATCCCAGTCGATGACTAAATTATGATTAAGGGTGAGGAGGGAAAGGTATAGATATACATTTTTTTAAAAACTCAAAATCATTTGGCTTTTAAAAAGAAGTATGATATATTTCCAATAGCCTGCTTTAATTTTCTCATAACCTATAATTTATGAACAATTTTCAAGGGAAGCTCCACACAAGAGTATTTTGCAGTAATCCAAATAGATGCTTCTTGCTAAGTGAGATGATAAAGATTTCATATACAGAAACACATTTGTTTAAATATTTTGACAATATTCACTCAGCCACTACATTGCTATCAACTGAAAGAAAAATAAAGTGAGAATGTTAAGAAACGTATGATAAAGTGTGCAATAGCATCATTAAATCTGCCAAAACCAGTGCAGTTAATGCCCAATGCATCTTTAGAAGTTTACCAAATTTTCCAAACCTCAGATTTGTAAATTAAGGTTTCACAAATAATTATAATTAATAAATAATGCAGGCCACCTATACTTACATATTTGGATGAAAAAATGTTGGTCAAGTATACAGTAATTAAAATGAGTTTCTCATTTTATTTATGTAAAATGAAAAGTACAGGTTTAAGCTGCAGTCATAAATCCCAAACCCTTAGTAATTAAATGCTATATTTTCACTTACTCTTTCAAATAACAGTAGTTTATTCTAGCAGTAAAGTACTTCAGTGATGTATCTTAGTTGGTGTGGATGCTCTGAAGAGAATGCAGGAATAGTTACTTCCCCATTGTGGAGGCAGTGAAGTAGAAATACTTTAGTGCTAGAGAAAGTAACTGCACTTTGTGAAGGTAAACAGTTGCAGATAGGAAGAAGACAGTAAGACTGAACAGAAAACATCTTAGGAACTTTAAAAACTTTTTTTTAAACCTGACCCTACTGTCAAATAGAAAACGTCATCCAAGATCATTGTGTTTGTAGGGTCCTTGGTAGTCTCTGAGCTTGTTTTCTTGTAGACGTTTAATTATCAACCTAAGTAACATCAGCAGTGCTAGAAAGGATTGAGTTTTGCTCTATATTTATATACAAGTGGCCCTTATAGCACTGCTGATGTTACCAAATTAGGTAATGAAACATCTTGAAGAAAACAACCAAGCTCTGACAGAAGGACCCTAGATTTCAACCCTGTGCTACAAATATTCTCTGTTGATAATTTGTGTTTTTCTAATTATGTATCACCCCAAGCAAAGAATAGTACTGTTGGGCAATTATTTATATTCCATCTAATGTATAAAAGAGAAATGAAATAATGTTTTCATCAGGACCAGATATATGATCCAGTGACATTAAGCACTTCATCCATTCTGATTTCAGTAAGAAAGCTAATCAGCTACCACACTGAGGGCAAAACAAATATTCCAGGCTCTGATCACATATTCTGGCATTTTGAGATATGCAAGAGGGGTATGGGACCAACATATCATTCACATTAGGACAATTAGAATTCCAGATTTCTAGTTTGTTGAATATTAAAGTTACCATACATGATACAAGGATTTTAAAAATCCCCTGGAATTTTAATAATTAGCTAAAAAAAAAAACCCTCTACAGCAAATATAATCTGCTTAACATTAACAATTACTTTTCAGCATGTACCATACCTCCCTTTTAAATATGACCATTGAAGAAAAGAAAGAAAAAAAGACCATAGTGGTATGTGTTTGTATGATGGAACACTGATATATTCAAGGTAACTACCTGTAACCCCCATGCTCCACCAAACTTTTACAGAGTCCAAGTATTATATAGTTGTACACTGTCATCAAGATTAAGAATGGGATTGACCAGCTCACAGTAAATAAGTTTACAATTAGCTGGGGAAAAACAAAAACAATAGTATTATAGTGCCCAAATGAGAGTAGTGGTGGTTGGCCAGCAGTGGTATAAATTGTTTATGCTTGTACTATGTTCCCTAGTACTCTTCAAACTTCAAATTCTTTCTCACAGTATAAAAAAAAACAGTTACTGAGTAATATTTTGTCCAAAACTAGATGAAACCTACTTAGCTACAACCAATAAGCTACAACCAACTGCATCTAGCATCACAAAATTACCAGGTCAAATAGCACCCTACAATATGGCTGCTGCTACCCTTACATGATTAGAACCAAAGTCTGGGAGAAATCTAATTGTGTAAAGAAAAGTAAATCTAAATTAATGTTTAGACTAAATCTGAAATCTAAAATCTAAACCTAGCAAGATGCAAAGTAATCTTTGCCTCTCTGTATACATAGTTTGTTCCTAGGAGAATCTTTTAAACTGAAACTAAGACTATACTATACATTTCCAAATTTAAAAGAATCTCAGAATCAATCTCTTTAGATAATATTCCATCCAAAGGAAGTTGAACATGCATCTCTGCACAGAAAAAAACATTCCACAGATTTATATTTGCTGTTTCAAAATAATAAAATGTACTTGAGTCGCATGGTATACCTGAAATAATCTAGTTTGCAGAAAATGTCTTTGTCTTTGATATAACAACTGGTATGCCTTCCTAAAGAGGTCCTGCATACACTGCAGGAAAGGCAGCGTACATGCCAGCACATATCATTTACCTAGGAAGGAAAAAGAAAATTGAAATCTGACATCATTTATTTGGGTAATTTATGAAACAAGAGTTAACAGTGTAAAATGATTTTTAAAAGGTTCTAATTTTGCACATATTTGAAAAGATAAAGCAGAGTATTCCCGACTTTGTGGTACTGTTGAGAACGAATTTCCTGATCTGTTTCTGGCGTGTTATGAGTTTTGAACATAGACATATGTATAAGCTATTTTAGGATTTGAAATAAATGCTTATGTTAAGTTTAATAAATAATTGTAGAAGGAGTAGAGTGGCTGATAGGATTACAGACACACTTAATTCAAAATGGTATCATGTAAAATTATGTCAGCATGAACCTCTAATTCATAAACTAAGTGTAACAACTATAGCAATTACTACTTGGTGAAATTTATCACTGATCTCTCATATCTTACACTGTCCCACTACATCAGACAATAAGCTGAAATATGTTCCCGTAGAGACATGAAATTTTTGTTTCTTTTTGTGTAGAAAAGTAAATTCATATATCTCAAAAGACACGTATATTGCAGTGTCTAATCTTGGATAAGGAAGTTACGATAGACCATAGAAGTCAGAAACATGTTTCATATAATTGAAACAGACCAATTTTTAGCACATTTAGACATGTATTAAGTGAATACAGGAGGGTTTTTCCTTTATCATTAGTTTTAAGACATTAATTTATGACACAAAGTTCAGAACATGATTAATAGGGACGTGCTAGTTCTCCTATGACATCTTATTTGAAATTTTGTGAGCTATTTTTGCAGTCAAAACTATACATTTTATGAATATTAACATACAATTTGATGTAAGTATAAGATAAATCTACTTTCTTTAGACTGACAAAGATAATAAAATTGCCTCAGTAAGATGTTATGAATGGTTTGTCAGTAATGCTATACTTTCAATAAGCAAAAATTATTTTTTTGAGCCACACTGCATGATTTCTTAGAATTGAATTTCTGAAGTGCCTTTGAGCATAAATTAAAATGTCAGCATACTACATTTAAGTTTGGTAAAATAATATAAATATAACAATATATAAATAATATTGCCTAAATCTCAAAACAAATTAAAATCAGCATTAATGATGTGGAATGAAATTGACTAACTGGATAAATACAGTTTTGATATGTTATGTTGTGATAGGTTATAGTACAATATAGTACAATAGTTTAAGTTACAACACTAAGAACTGGAAAATAATAGTTATATAACTTTCTGAATGTCTGGACTCTAAGTTTTATAGCTAAATAATACAAACCAATCCATAAGAAATAAAAAAAATCTTAAGATTTCTTTGGTACAGCTGTTTAGAAATAAAAATATGCAGGGGCCAGAGAAAGTTAATAACATTAATATATTTAGTGCTCTTTACAAGTTTATAATTGCATTTCAATTTTCAAGAATTGCCTTACCCAATACCAATGTGTTTGATAATTTCCAGAACATTGCCTTTAAAGTTTTGGCATTGCATGCAACACATTAGGAAAGTTTGGTTTGTAGTTAAACAATAATAAATTATTCTTTTGTTTACAGCAAATCAGCTCCTGTCATGTATTTCCCAAATTCAATTTTTTTAAACTATGTCTAAATGAGAACATTATAAAAACCTCTGCAATAATTGTCCCTGAATATACTATTAGTTATTAGGAAGACAATGATTTTTTTAAAACACAACACAAGCACAGGCCTAACATCATTGGATGATTTCACAGGATGACATCTCCATAAAATGAGTCCATATGCTTTTTCAGAACTTATGGCTATAATCAATGTGGTTTGAGTTCTTTATAGCATTTAGTAGTTGTTTTTCAGTTCGTCTGGCAAGCTTTTAACTGTAGCATTTATTGTGGATAAATATTTAATGCCAATGTATTCTAAGTCAAGTTTGAAGGCTTAGGCTAAGATGTCCAACAGGGAATGAAACTAACTGGTGTTTTTTTTTTTTTTTTTTTTTTGAGAGGAAATATCAGCTTCTCCTACTCAACAATGCCACAGAACTAAAAAGTAAGAAAAATATGAAAAGAGCTTATTTTAGCCTTAAATTCTTATCAGCAGAAAATAAAGCAATTTAATTCTTGGAAAGTGATGCTTCACAAATACATACATACAAACATATTTGGCCTGACTTAAATGTTGAATTATTTATAGGAAGCTATTGCCAAGTGCAGCAATGTGTCAATTATAAAATCAAAACTACTGTCCTTTTACAGTAAAATCAGGTTCCAGTTTAGATTGGATCTTTACCCATTTACCCATAAGTCATTCATAAATTTTATTTAATTTTACTATATAAAGACTTAAAGACTTTAAATGACTAATAAAGACTTAAAGCACTGTGCCTATAATTATAGAATGTGTTGAGAAGATGCTGTTTTATAACAAATATGTGAATTAAAAATCAACAATATTTACTGTATCTTAATGCACAGTATCTCTCAACCCAAAGTTTAAGTTTAAATATTAAAGTTACATAAAATATTGTTTGCCTTTTAATGCTGTACTGCCCTAACATTCCTGAATTAATAGTGACAAAATATACAAATTAATTTTAAAAGTGTTATTTCTGAAAGGCCAAAGAAGATGACATTCTGCCAAGTTTCATAGAGGTACAGTTAGTTGAATTTAATTTCTTTTACACATTAAGTCTGGTTGATAGCAACCTGAATTAAGCTCACCTGATGTGGTCCATTAAAACAAAGAAAGCAGAAGGCAGGATTTGAAAATATTTGGGATGGCATCCAGGCTATTTTTCCAAATTAATCCCAAAGATACTTTATAATTACAAAGTATTCGAAAACTGAGTTTCTCTTTGTGATAACTTGCCACTGCTTATCTATTATAATGAAAGGGAATTATTTCAGCAATACTTTTTCTTTCCAAACATAGTACTTATTCTACAATTTTCTTCTACAGAGCAAACAACTGCTATAGGTTGCAACAAAGCTACTGAAGACTCTCCAGACAACTTTAAAGTCAAACAAACGTATCCACCGGGAACAGTCACAAAAATCTGCAATCTTTATTCAGCTACAGAAAATAAGGATAGCTTTCTCCCCCATGCTTGCAGATAAGATAAGCAATATTCTAAAAGGCTGTTTCTATTCCAGCCTTTTCTTCTCTAAACAGATAAATTTATTGAGCTTATGCTGCAGCTCCCCTTCCAGAAAATTACTACTATGCCAACTGGCAAGTCTGCTAACTCCTTCTCATTCACAGACCCAGTATGTTTGCTCACCTTCAGTAGGTATTTGTCCACAATCTCTAGACCACAACTATTACA
The DNA here is from genome assembly GCA_017656035.1 of Myanophis thanlyinensis. Classification (NCBI taxonomy): domain Eukaryota; kingdom Metazoa; phylum Chordata; class Lepidosauria; order Squamata; family Homalopsidae; genus Myanophis; species Myanophis thanlyinensis. Next base: position 14,870 of record JAEANM010003920.1, read on the forward strand.
GATGCATTTGCTGGAGCCGCAGCTGCCTGAGCCAGAAGCCAGGGAACGGGGCGAAGAGGACGGCGACAGCGGGGTGGAAGAAGAGCAAGAATCCTCATCAGCCACCACCTCTGGACTCACCTGTCACAGAGACACAAGCACAGGTCTGTCATCAGCGAGACTCCGTTCCTTTTTCCCTTTCTTTTTCTTTTTCCCTCCCTTCAATCCAAGTCTTGGGGCGCAAAGGCTCCTTTGAAGCCTTTCCCCGCTCAGATCTATCAGGGCACAAATCCGACTGGCGACATGTCTTGTGGAGATTCTCAGCCACACCCAAGTCACGGTTGTCCCAAAGGGTTTTTTTTTTTCTCCCAAGAGGAACCTTGGACTTCTTTGGTTTTGTTTTTGAAGACGTTTCGCTTCTCATCCAAGAACTGAAGCAGCTTCTAGGATGACAAGTGAAACATCTTCAAAGGAAAAAAAACCCCAGAAAGTCCAAGTTGCCTCTTGATTTTATTTTTTTTTAAAAAGCACCTTTGCGACGCGATTGGCGATGGGATGGTGATTTTTTTCCCCTGCCACCTCCCACAACGCTGCTTTCGTCCCATTTTAAGCCAGCCCTCAAGGCAACGCGCTCCTCCTTAAGCCAACAACAAGGGCAAGTCTCCAAGCGTGTAAATCCGTTAGGGTTAAGCCAGGCGGTAGAAGCAACCAAGGCGGTAGAAGAATCAACGCCGTGTGCTACAATTCCCAACCACCTCGGCTGGAAGGCCGCGTCTCCCGCGAACTCTCCACGAGACCAGAAACTTTGCTCCCCTTGGCGTCTTCTTACGCCCGAACCCCCATTTCTTTGGGACACCTTCACAAGTTCGAACTCAGAGCCGCCGCCGCTGCCGCTGCCGCTGCCCCCCCCCCACGCCCAGTCCTGCGAAAAGCAAGGAAGGGGGTCGCTCGTGCCTGCACTCGCCCAATCAGCTCCCTCGCCAAATCAAGGCGGGAATTCGAACCCGGGAGCCGTCGGCAGCGACCCTCTTGGCAAGCTCGCCGCCGCCCCGCCTGCCACGTTCAAGCACTGTGAGGGCGCTTCTACCCCTCCAGGAAAGTTCCCGCCAACCGATACAAATCCCTCCCTCCCTCCCCCCCCCACCAAAAAAATCCCCTTCGCGTGCTTCAAACCACCCGAGGCCCCTCTCAAGTCCCAAGAACGTCCCCCTCCCCAAATTGTCCTCTCTCTCGTTACCTCAGAGGTTACGCGACGCGAGTCCCTCTTACCAGCCCTGTGTCTCCGACGCTTTTCCGCCTCCTTCCAGTCACTGCGGCAGCGGCTGCCCCTCGCTCGCTCTCCTCAGCCATGAGCTTGGGGAACTGCAAAAGAGAGACCAGACCGCCTTAGCGCTTCTTCCAGAGCTGAGGCGAGCTTTTCCTCAGTGGGCGCCTGAGGAGGAGGAGGAGAGAGGGAAGGAAGCGGGGCTGTCGACCCTCCCCCCACGAGAAAGTTAAACAAGGGCAATTAGAGGGCGACGCCGACCCCCAAGCAGAGGGAGGAACCGCCGAGCGCTAAGTGCTGAAACAGCAGCAGCAGTCTGCCCCAAAGCCGGCCCCGGCTGCCAGAGCCGGCCTCGATTTGAATGAAAATGCCTCAGCTTCCTTAGCGCTCGAGCGGTTCGCTGCAATCAAGAAGTCGCCCACCACTTCCAGCTTTGGCCTTCGGAGGTTGTAAATTGCCACTTGAAACTCTCCGGGCGGAGTTAATAAGGCCGGAGGAACCATTCGACTCGAGAAATTAAAACACAACACACACACACACACCTGACGGGAAAATGGAGAATCCCGTGAAAGGAGAAGCCTTGAAACCAGAAGCCAGCTGAATTTAATTGAGGCGTCATTAAGAACAATTGGTCCTGGAGGGAGGGGGAAGGGCATACATAAGAGGGCTTGACACGGCCGGGCTCTTTCGACCTCCCTCAGCAACCCGCTCGGGGGCCGAACAAAGCAGCCCCAGCCCTCGCTCTCCTTTACCAGCTTCTTCGAATCAGTCTCAGTTACCTCAGGGTCGCCTCACTCGGAGGAGTTACCTCCACAGCCGTTAAAGGGACAGATTACTGGCAGCCTCCGCCGCACAGACGACTGAGGGAGCTGAGCTGTCGCCAATCTGGAAGACCCACGAAGGCGAAATTGTCTTGTGGAGATTCTCCAAGCCATCCAGGTCTTGGTTGTCCCAAAGGTGCTTTTTTTTCTTTTTCTTTCCCCAAAAGGCAACTACGGTAACTGGATTTTCTTGGGTGTTGTTTTTTCTTTGAAAACGTTTCGCTTCTCATCCAAGAAGCTTCTGCAGTTCTCAAAGAAAAAAAAGTTAAATTGCAATATTTTTTTGGGTGGTGGTGGTGCGGGGGGGGGAAAGCATTTTTCGGACTACCAAGGCGAAATTGCCAAGGTGAAGACCGAACCGCCCCTGGACGAGTTCTTCCCCGCCTCGGCGCCTTTCCTAGAACTTGCCTGACACCTAACTGAGTTGGCGCTATTTTTCAGGGGCTTTTTATAAAAAGGCTCTTCCTAATTCAGAGAAGAAAAGGCCGGAGTCTAATTCCTCCCCCCCCCCCGACACACACACACCGCGTTCCCTGCGTTGGCTCTTGGGGCAGGAGGACCCCGCTGGAAGAATGCAGGGCAGCCATCCATCCGCAACCCCGAGATCGCTTGGCGTTTCTTTTCCAGAAATGGAATCGAGTTCAATTGATCTGGCCAAATTAAATCGAGTCGGTGGATCTTTACCAATTGACTGAGTTGAAGTGAAAGTTTCAATTAGTTGATATAAGCCCTAAACCAGGGGGGAAAAAACTATGGGGGAAATAATGAAGACGGTCTGCGATATATCACTTACCCCGGATTAGTCCCATGGAAGACAAAATAATGACTTTAGGATTCTGGCTCTGGCTTGTTGAATGCCGGGAAATGCACTTTAAAAAAAAAAAAAACCCACCAAAGAAGCCTGCTGGTTAGAATGTATTGCCTTAAGTAGTTCGAAGCCAGGAAGCAACAACCAATCCTCAAGCCACACGAAGGTTTAAAGTCAAGGGACTACTCCAGAGTAAGTGGTTGAAGCTGTGTCAGTTCTCTAGCCTAAATATTCGATTAATTTAGATTTCCTCCTGCGGATGTTTTGTACTAACGTTTCCTATTTAACTGAAAAGTCAGATGGGGGAAGAGGATAAATACAAGCAAAACTGTAGTTTATCCTCTCCTTTAATTTCCTTCGCAACTTGCGGCCACTGATCTGGCGTTAGGTCAAACCGTGCAAAGTTTTTTTTCAAATATTTTGAAACCGGAGGGAGAAAACACGTCCACCAGACGAAAATCGCCCAGCGCAGGAAAAGAACCGGGAAGAAAGAGAAACTTTTGCTAACCCCCGCTCAACACGCTCAAGTAGTTTCATTGAAAGGCATGAAATTACTCCGGAGCAAAGGGCCTATTGCAGCTGGGGGGAAAAAAAGGCAAGGTAAATTCCGCTCCAGTTCACAGAGAGCTGCGAGTAGGAAGGCGAGCTGCTTAAGAAAACGCCCGGCTCACCTTCTCCGTCGCGAGGCGAAGCGCAGGCACGTCCTTCTCCAGTTTACACACAAACATCTGGCTGCTCTTCCAATACATGGCCCAGGGTTGGGAGCGCTCCTCGCAGACCCCCTCCCCCCGCACGGAAAAAGCCTCTCCGAAGTCCACCGGGCCGAAAACGAGCGCCCGAGCCGCCCGATCTCCTCCTCTTCCTCCTCCCCCTCTTCCTCCTCCCGGGCTTGGGATCTGCGCCGTTTCCCGCCAGCCTCTTCCCAAGCGCTCTGCTCGCCTTCACTGAGGTCAGACCCTGGCAGAAAAAAAGTTTTGCTTTCAAGGGGGTGGACCCTGCAAAGAGGGAGCGCGCCTCTTGGCTGGCTGCTGGAGCCTCACCTCCTGGCGTAAAACCCGCCTTCCAGCCACGGCCAGATCGCTATCGCCACCAAGCCAAAATAGTCGCTCTGGGGAGCACCTTTTTCTGCCGTTTGGGGAAATTTTTTTAAAGGGGGAAGGGGCAGGTTAACGCTGGATTACCCACCACCATCGCCTCCCCCTTCTTTTTTTTTTCCTCCATTCCACCAGGACCCCCAATTTGCGGAGCGCAAGCGAAAGCCAAGGAGGAGGACGACGCGGATATTCAAGCATCTTTGCGTTGTTCCGAGCTCCTTTCTAGGGGGCGAGCGAGAAGGCAAGGATGGAAACGAGAGCGGGCCGGGCCTTGGACCAGACGGCCCAGATGAAAACTCTCTACTTAAGGGGACAAGCGAGAATATCTGAGCAGCCCCAAAGTCCCGCTGGGGAGATCAGAGGCGGGTTAATCAGCGCAAACCTCCAGGCGGGAGGAGGCTGAAGGCCCGGTGGGCGGCGGTGCAAAACTCCTACAACCGATTTGCCATCCCGTCCCTCAAGCCAAGGCCGCAAATCCGGAAACGTCTCGGACCCAAATCCTCGAGATGCCCGGCGGGCGATCAGATTCCTCCGTTCTTTCGGAGGCAGCGCCGGCGGCGTTTGATCCGTCTGTTCTTCGCTCCGCTCCCTTCCCTCCTTCCTCGCCTGGCTTAAGAAAGGAGTGAAAACGGGCGGCGGCGCTTAGAGCGGCGAAAACCAGGCGGGTGTTTCTATCCTGCGGTGAGTGACTTTGACCTTTCGGGCCAGGGCCAGACTTGGATCCTTTAGCCGACGGCCCCGGGAGCCAAGGCTAAACAAACCACAGCTTATGCTTCAGTCTGTTGTAGTTAATAACAAGCGATAACTAAGGGGCGACTTGTTTGAACAGCGAGCGTTTCCAAGCGAGCAACTTGGCTCACTTGATATTTCAACCAGATTACTCTTTCGAAGTAACTACGTTGCTTTTCGTCAACGTTTAGCAACAACAACTTAAGTTGCAAAAACTTTTCGGATTGCCCGCCATTGGGGTGAATTCTTATCAGTAACTAAGTTCCTTTAACCGGGACGGATTGCGCTGCGTCCCTCTAAAGGACACTCGCACCGCGTTGCCGACCCGCAGTATGACCCCCGGGGTCGTGTTTATTCAAACACTGACCCCGGTGAGGCTGTCTCTCTCTTGAATTTAAACCTTCAAGAGTTGGCTGTGATCTTGAGCTTGCAACGCTAACCAGAAGGTTCCTTCAAGTTGTTTGCTTTATGTAAAGCCCTATCTTAATTCTTTCTCTGTAAACGATTGTTTTCCTTGGGCCGCGCAGCATTTTCTCTCCAGGATAAACACTCTCGGTTGTGGAGCATCCTGATTTTTTTTTCGCCCTTCCCATCGTCTGTACATTCTCTGCTGCTGGCCATCCTGGAGTGCTGCCCAAATTAACCCGCGGATTGGCACGGAAGGGCTCACTTTCCGCCGGAGACAACAGGGCAGGGGAATTTCTGCGCAATGGTTTTAGAAAGGCGGCTTAAGTCGAAATGACTTTGACTCTTGACCGCGTCAAGGGCGGCACCTGAAGGCTCGCCTTTCAACACCAACTCAACCGACCAAAGAAAGCCCAAGATGGCAGGAAAAGACCCGACGCGGCTCCTTATCAGATTTAAGTCAGCCTCGCTCGGACTGCTGCAGAGCAAGGACTGAACGAAGCTGGTCGCTGGCCGCGAGGGAAAAAAACGTCTCGAAGTGCAGCGAACCGTAACTCGCAGCTTCCAAAAAATCTGCAGCACCTCGCTTCGGGAGCCGAATCGCAGCGTTGAGCGCAGAGAAAGCGAACGATTTCTCCCCTTTTTTTCTTAAACCCAGCGAGAGAAACGCACCGGTAGTGTTACTTACTTTGAGTGGTGAAATGTCTGCAAGGAAAAAACCAAACTCAGAAAGCACCAAAAATCCCTCAATTTGGACTCAGCCGGCCGGCCCGAAGTTAGAGGTTTCAGATAGCGTCAATCCTCTTTTTTTTTTTTTTTTTTTAAAGAACTGCCTTTCTAGCGCTGTGTTTGTCTCATATTAACCTACCCGTTGGCTGTACGTGTGCCTTTGTGTACGGCGGGGAGGGGAGGGTGTCCCATTCATTATATGCCCCGAAACGCACCTTTTGGCTTTCATGAATAAACTACAATTCGTTAGTAGGTTTCTTGGAACCACTTCGCCCATCCTTTCCAGTTTGCCTCCCGAGATAGCAGAGGACTAAACGAGAGATGCTAAAAGGCCGCCTTCTCTCCCCGGATTTAGGGGGAAAATTAGATGAAATTATGGCTCGGTTTTTGAGCCCACCGTTTACAGTGCTACGGCCTTCAGCGGCTGGGCAAGGGATGGCTTTGGACTTTAACTCCTAATTCATCAGCTGGTGGGAGCAATGGTCCAGAATGATGGGAGTTATAATCCAAATAGTCTAGTATTTCCTAATATTGGGGAAAGTTGGCCCACACTCATAATCCAGACCCTCCAGAGACAAAAGTGATAATCTGTACAATGTGCTTGACCCTTGCTAATACTCTTGAATACGGGATAGCCCCGTATTGGACGAGAATGGTCGGGAGCAATTTAGCGGCTGACTTGAGGGGCAATGGAACTCTGCACCACCACCCCCCATTCCGTCCTAAAAATGTTTGACCACTCTTAACTGCCCAAAAACTGAAGATCCTTCTATCGCTCTTCTCCAAAAATCAAAGCAAAGGTCTAGGGCAGGGGTGGGCAAACTTTTTGACTCGCGAGCCACAATGGTTTCTAAAATTTGACAGAGGGGCCGGGCCAGAATAGGA
>JAEANM010003921.1:0-10979 GCA_017656035.1 Myanophis thanlyinensis
GGCGACGTTAAGATGTTTGGACTTCAACTCCCAGAATTCCCCAGCCAGCTGGCTGGGGAATTCTGGGAGTTGAAGTCCAAACCTCTTAAAGTCGCCAAGGTTGAGAAACACTGCACTAAATGCTTTTCCTACTGGTTACTTATAGACTTTACTTGTGTGCAAGCAAAGTGTTTCGTGTAATTACATTTACAGGTATTGTACAGCTCTTAACATTTTTCAGACTTTATTGGCCTGTAAGAGCAGAGAACGCACTGGAGGTGAAGGCTGGGATTTCTTGATAGGCAGTCCTTGGCTTACGACCACAATTCCCATTGCTAAGCGAGCCCGTTTTTAAAGGGATTCCTCCTCATTTTGCAGCCTTTTTTTTTTTTTTTGGTCACAGCTGTTAAGCTACTCCCTGCAGTTAAGAGAATCTTGCCGTCCTTAAGCGAACCTGGGCTCGTCGGAAGCATCCGGGGAGATTAGAAATCATGTGACCCTGGGCATAAGGACGTGCCAGCAGCCGAGCGGCCAAATTTTGATCACGTGACCACGGGGAGTCATAAGTGAGAAAACTGGTTGTAAGTCATTCAACGTTTCGGGGGATTCTCCATCATCCAGGTCACAGTTGTCCCAAAGGTGATTTTTTTTTTTCAAGAGGCACCTGGACTTCCTGGTTTTTCCCTGAAAACGTTTCTCTTCTCATCCAAGAAGGTTCTTCAGCTCTAACTGGATGGTGAAAAATGGAAGGATTGAGACTCCTTGCAGACAGCTGGTCATTTGCATCCTTTGAGAGGGTCATTGAGACCACTGGGAGGTTTGTCTGTCACCTTGGGGTTACCTGGGTGTGGAGCCTTCTTGGAAAGCACAGCTGCGCAACACAACTGTTGTCAACAATTCCAAGAAGGCTCCCTACCCATTTGCATGACTCAGGGGACCCCGAGGACTCAGATAAATCTTCAAGCAGCCTCAACGACTCTCTAAAACCATGATGGCACACAGGCACAAGGTGGCACATAGAGCCATCTTGCTGGGCACACAAGCTGTCAGCCAACTTACCTCCAGCTGAGCATGCACATGCGATTGTGCATGCACAATTTCAGAGACCCAGCTAGACTCTGGGCCTCCGCTGTGCATGCGTGCGATGGCAGCAGGAAATCCAGCTGGTCTTCGGAGCTCTCCTGCGCATGCACACATGATGGCTTGTGTGTGCGTGAGTGCCTGCGCGCAGCACGCATGCATGTGCAGATGGTGCGGTTGCACATGCAGCGCATGTGGAGGAGCTTTTCGGCACTCGGTAAGTGAAAGGTTCGCCACCAAAAGGATGCAAGGAGTATAATTCCTTCCCTTCCCCACCATCCAGTCAGAACTAAAGAAGCTTCTCGGATGAGAAGCAAAACGTCTTCAAAAGAAAAAAAAAAACCAGAAAGTCGCCTGTTGAAAAAAAACATCATTTGGAATGGTCATACGCCATTTTCTTTCTCGTAGCTTGAAACGGTCACTAAACAAACGGTTGTAACTTCCAGGACACCCTGTGTTCGATTTTTAAAGAAAACTCTTCCGGGTAACAATAGTCAGCTTTGGTGCGTCAAGTTCTCCGTCTCCATTTTTCTTTCGTTCTGTTTTTTTTTTCTTTCCAGCTACACGGCAGCCAGCGTGATCGACACGGCCAGCAAGTACAAACTGCTCTGGAAAATGCCTCTGGAGGACGTAGAGATTGTGAAAGGTTGGTGGCGGCGGCAATGGGAACCGTGGTGTAACGGATGCGGGTCTTAGAAACGGTTCTTCGTCATTAGAAGTGGAGATTTCTCTCCAATCAGGTCAGGCGACTTGCAGGGCAAAAAGCCAGACCAGGATTGGTGGATGTCTTCTGCAGAAGTGACATCGGCCATTTCATCACCCAACTAGGTAACGCTCTGCACTGATGAGGTTACCTGGTTGGGTCATGAAATGTCTGCAAGAAATAATTAAACTCAGAGAGCGCACCAAGGTCCCCAGAAGTCCTCCTCCTCTTCCTCCTCCTCCTCCTCCTGTGTCAGGGCGCAAAGAGGGTGGCCCCCGGCCCCCACCTGGGAGAGCTCCTTTGCTTCAGCTTCCAGCAGCCGGGCCCTTTTCCTCTCCTCTTCCAGGGCTCCTTTTAACTCGGCTTCTTCCAGGGCGGCCCTCCTGGCCAGGATCTGGGGTGGGCAGGTGGGAGGAAAGGGAGGGCTGGAGGCCGGCAGAAGGGTCCCTGCCCCCACCTCTGTCCTGAGAAGGACCCACACCCCCTCCCTCCCCCCCCCCTTCTCTCCTGCTCACCTCCCTCTGCCGCTTCTCTTCCTCCTGAATCCCCCTCCCTCTGGCCTGGAACTCCTCCTCCAACTGCTCCTTCAGCTCCTTCAGCTTCTCCCGCAGGATGGACTGCTGGGACTCCTCTGCCCTCTGCAGCTGACTCTACGGGGGTGGGGGGGGGGGAGGAGAGGACCCTCAGAGGGGACTGCAGTTTGTGTGTGTTGGGGGCGGGGGGGAGGATCAGCCAGACGGGGGGAGGGGAGGGGCAGACGGGGGGGGGGAGGGGGATGTTACCTGCAAGGCCTGGAGCTGCCCCCTGAGGCTGTGGTGCTGGTCCAGCAGCTGCTTCATGTAGGCGGCCATTCCTGGCAGAAGGGAGAGGGAGCTCAGGCCTGGCATCCAACGAGGGCCCCAAGTATTGGGGAGGGGGTGCATCTTTCAGGGCCCGCATGAATGGCCATCCTGAGATGGTGGGAAGCCCGGTTCCTACAAGCCCTGATCAAGTAGGGCCCATGAGGTCCCTCTGTTCTGGTCCTGAGGCTGGGACGGTCTTTTCGGCAGGTCAGCTCAGCCGGGAGGGGAGGGGCGGGGAGGGGAGGGAGGGAGGGGACGGACCTGTGTCGCCATCCGGGGCATCAATGCCCATGTTCCTGAGCAGAGACTCCAGCGCTTCCACCCAGCCCAGCACGCTGTAGAGGATGCGGGCCAGGGAGACTTGGATTCCTGACGCCGGGGGGCCCAGGGGGGGCAGGCTCTGCAGCTGGCTGATGGCCCCCTTCAGGCTCTTGGCAGAGAAAGAGGTCTTCAGGAACTCCTGGGGGGGGGGTGTAGCGAGAGAGAGAGACCCCGTCTGGATGGGCATGGCGTGAAGCAGCCTTTTTCCCCTTGGGGTCATGAGGAATTCTGGGGGGAGGGAGGGGGGACACACGCACCCCAGCCCCCCAGGCCAAGGGAGGGTTCTGCCCCAGGCGGGGAGGCTAAAGCCCAGCAGGAAGGAGAGGGCTGCCCCCCCGCCCCGGTCCCACGGCTCCTCAGGGCAGGCACTCTTTGGGGGGGTGGGGAGAGACCTGGAATCCATCGAGGGACTTCTTCAGCAGGGCCAGGCTGGACGAGAGCTGCTCCATTTCCAGGGCCTGGGACTGCACTTCCTTCTGCAGGCCTGCCTCCTTCTGCTCAGAGCGCTGCTTGCTCTCCTGCATCTGCTGGATTTCCTCAACAATCTGGGGGAGGGAGAAAGGAAGCTGCTTACCCAAAGAGCCAGGGGCACCTCCTCCTCCTCCTCCTCCTCCCCCTCCTCTTACTCATGGGCAGGGTTAGGTTTTGCTGAACAGGGATGCTTCCTCCCCCCCCCCAATCCCATCCCACCCCACCCCGCCCTCCGCGAGGAGGCTGTTACCTGCTCATCGGTTAGAGGCTTCTCGGGAAGTCCAGCAAAGAGGGCCGTCACCACCTGGTTCCAGAAACGCTGCGCCTGACAGCAGCAGAGTTCAATGGCAGGAGGAAGCTGCCCCCCTTCTTCCTCCCACCCCTGGGCTGGAGATGCCCCCTCCCCCTCCCCCGCATCTCAGGCCAGCTCAGAGCTGAAAGGGAGACCCGAGTGAGGAGGGCGAAATCCTCTGGATACAAGGCGGGCAAGCAGATGGGTGAGGGGCTCCTGATGTCCTGGGGAAGACACCCCCCCGTGGGTGAGGAGCGCCTGGCGTACCTGAGCGGCGGCCTGCTCCATCTCCGAGTGCAGGAGTCGCTCTCGGCGGCCTAGCTCCTGCACCTGCTGGGCTCGCCTCTCCGTCTCTTGCTTCAGCTCCCCTTCGGCCTGAGACAGGGGACGGGGGGAGGGAAGAGTGAGGCCGAGCAGGGCAGGACCCCCGTGCCCCAGAGGGCCGGGGGGGGGGGTGTTGCTTAGTTCATTCCAGCAGTCACTTGCCACAGGCCTCGGAGGGCCAGAGCCGCCCTCCTGCCTGCTCACCTTGGTGGCTTCGGCCAGCCTCCAGGCCAGGGCCTCCTGCTCTGCGCAGCGTTTCTTCATCTCCTCCTTGGACTGGCCGGCCTGCAGCTCCAGCTCCACGATCCGCTGCAAAGGCACCGGGAGAGGGCATCAGGCAGGGGCCCCGTTGGCCCTGGCGACCGAGGGGCCCAAGGGGTTAGTGCGTAAGAGCGGCGGCACGGAGGCAAAGCTAGGAGGTTACAGCAGCCCAAAGTCAACGGTTTCCACCCCTGTGCCCCTAAAAGAAACAAGGGAGGTTAGTTGTGTCCCAGACCCGATTTCTCTGCTTCCCTAATCAGGGCCCTTCAGAGGAGGACTCGGTGTGTGAGGAGGAGGAGGAAGGAGGGGGGACACCTCCCCCCCCATGCCCAGGGGTTTCCGGCCTCTTAAGCGGGAGCCCTTCTGAGTGGAGGAAGAAGCCACCCCACCCCCCGAGAAACAGATGGAGGTCCGAGTGGGGTCCGAGTGAGCCCAGCGGCCCTCGCCTGTGGAGAAAAGGAACCCGAAAATAGCGGAGGGTGAGGGTGAGGGGGGGGGGTGTCTCGGAGGAGGGGCTTTTGAAGAGCTGCGAGAGAAACGGAGGGCTGACTCACACTCTGATGGGCACTTAGGTCTCTGTCCCTGAGTTCCCGCTTGGTCTCTGCTTTAATTCTAGAGCACTGGAAAGAACCGGGGGAGGGGAGGGAGGGGAGGGGGAGGGAGGGAGAGGCGGTCAGCCAGCGAGGGAAAGGCCTGGCCCAGGAGAAGGCTGGGGATTTTTCTGGCCACCCCACTCCCCCCACCCACCCACTCTCTACATGCATGCTGGCACTTTCAGCCACCTCACTAGGCCGGTCTTGCCAGGGAGACCCCCTCCCTCCCTGTGCCTCAGAGACCCTTGCAGGGTTATGGAGGTCTTGTTGCAACAGGCCCATTCCAAAGTCTACTCAATGGCCAGCCCTTGCTCCTCCCGGCATCCTTTCTTTAACCCTCCACTCCCCCCCCCACCCCCGCCCCATCCTTTTCATTCCCAAATCCCTTCCAGAATTGGTTTGGTGCTTCAGGGGGATCTAGGGATTTCGTTGGCCACCCGTGGGATCATAACCCGCAGCAGCTTTCAAGAGGAGAAGTTCTCCTCTTTGATCTCGTTCTGTTCTGCGGGAGACGAAGGCTGCAGCCAAGAGGCTCCTTCGTATCTGCCCAGGTGCTAAGGGGGCTAAGGTGTGGCTTTCGCTTTTCCAGGGAGGCACCCATGAGCAGGCTCCCAGTCGGTTTTCTCGCTCTGGGTACACGCTCTGTGTAATTTGGCACGTCCCAAGACAAACATCAGCAAAAGCAACTGATAATTGCCAGCACTCCCATTTTTAAAAATGTCACCGCAGGACTATTTCAAGCATAGGGGAATTTTACTGGCCGGCTCCCCTGGGGCCTCAGGGGAGTCACAGCCATCAGTGATGGCATTTACAGAGCCAGAAAAACTTTGCTTGTCTGTGCCCTCAAAAGATTCCTTGGAAGATACAGGCAACCGTTGCTTTTGTATAACTTCCACCGTAATAAAAGTTTTTAAAAGAATAATAAAGGAGAGAGCGAGATGCTGCAAATAATTAGATTATTAAATAAATGCAATGGAACCCGGTTAAAACAGAATCGAAGGATGCTACAACTTACTATTAAATCCTATTTACTTGCTAATCCGAGGCTAAAATTAAAATTAGTTGTTTCCCTAGTAAAGATTTAGTTATCTCCATATCCTTAATAAATTGGTTTTCTGCGAATCGTTTGGCATGTTTTATGACGCCTCTGGTCTTGTATTTTTACTCCAGAGGCTGGACAGCAAAATAATCCTTTCCAGAACTTCAACCGCTGGAAAAGGAAAACGAGCTTGCCAATGGAAGAAAGAAGAAATGGGAGGGAAGAGGGAGAACCAGGAAGCAGAAAAGGAAGGCCTCCGCAGGGCAAGAGGACAAACCACCCTCCCCCCCACTGTCCAAAAGCAGATCGGACCTGCCTGAAGCACCTGATTGACCGGAGAGGTCTGACCAGCAAGCACTGGCCCCAAGGGCCCCTGGGCGGAGGGGCGGGGGACACAGACATCAGCCGTCATATTCCCAATTCTCGGCATTGCAGGAGAAACCCACAGGATCCCCACGAGGGAAGAAGAACGCTGACCTGGGCGGAAACATAGGCCAGCTGGCTGTCCTTCTCCCGGCTCTCCTGCCTCAGCTTCTCGGTCTCCATTTTCAGTTGCTGGATGCGCTGCTCCTTCGAGACCACGTCCTTTTGCAAACTGGTCACCAGTCCTGCAGGGAGCAGCAAAGGAAGCCCACCGCCATCAGCTCAGCTGCCTCCAGCTGTGGGGAACTGAGGGGGGCTGGGGACTGTAATCTCCCTCTTGAGTCTTTCCAAACAATCTTGTTTCCATTATGGCATCCACCCGCCTCCTGAGGCTTCCTCCCTACGGCCTGCCACGTCTCTGTGAGACAGACGGCTACAAATACACGCCATGAAGGAAGGTTCTCCTCCTGTTCTCAGGAAAGCAGGAAAGGGCCTGTTCACTGGCTGGTCAAGGGCCCCTTCCGGTGGGGCCTAGAAGGGAGGAGGATGAGGAGGAGGAAGTAAAGGGGGAGCAGGGGCACCTGTGGTGAGCGCGTAGCTCTTCTTCAGGGCCTCATTCTCCTGCTTGCAGTGGGCGATCTGCAGGTCGCGGTCTGAGAGGGAATGGTACAAGACTTCGCTGGTGTTTTTCTGCAGGCCAGTCACCTGGGAAGACACACACATGGGAGAGGGGAAAGGAGGAGGAGGGGTAAGAGCGGCTCCCGTCTTTCGAAAGGGCACGGAGCAGCACCTTCACCGCATTCCCCCCCCCCTCTCCCATGCCCCCCACCTGCTCCTTCAGCCTCCTGATCTCTTCGGCCTTGGCTTCGGAGTCTCTGTCCAGGCTGGCCAGCTTCTGATGGAACTCGCTGTCCTTCTTGGCCAGGGTTGCCACCACCTTCTCGTTCATGGCCGAAATCTCCTGCTGGAGCTCTGCAATCAGTGTGTCCTTGCGGCTGCACTCGTTCTCGAAGGCGGACAAGCGGTTGATTTCGTCCCCCAGTTTCAAAATGGCCTCTTCCTGCAGAAGGAAATAAGTGAGCAGATCAGCTGGAGAGGGAAAAGGGCCGCTCGGAAGATGTCCGTTTTCCTTTCTCTTCCCGTCGGAAGTTCCCAGCTAAACCTCTTCTTCCTCCTCCCTCGCCTGTATCCATTCAGTTTTGGAAAGGGCTGCTCTCATCCCCCCCCTCCCCCCCGAATGATGGGTGCCGCTTTCCTGTCCCACCAATGCCCTTCCTTCTTCTGGTGGGTACCCACAAACAGCTTTGCGAAGCTGTCTCTCTCTCTCTCTCTCTCTCTCTCTGACCGCAAGTTCTTGCCTGGGCTAAAACCTTCCTTTTTAAACCCATCAATCTTTCCTGTGGTTTGGATTCCTGGGCAAGATTTTTGTTTTTGTTTTGTTTTTAATGAGAATATTTGAGGCTGATGGCCTCAAGTGGCTTCCCACAACTCAGCTTCGGGAAGAACCAAGAAGGCCTTCCGGCCTCCTTGGAAGTCCTCACACTGGGGAAGGGCATAAAAAGCGGAGGTCCTCCCTCACCTTCTCTTTGAGAAGCACATCCCCCGGGTGGCTGCTGGTGAGAGGGCCAGGGAGGGCTCCACTGCCTGGAAGAGAACAGAAAAGAAGTGGGCGGCCCATTGATAGGGACATGGGCGGGGGGGGGCACTCTTCCCCCTCGCCCACTTCCCCCTATACAAACACATCAGGAACATCACCGAAGTGAAGCTCAGCTCCAAACTCCAGCCAGGCTGCCCTGCTCGGTTCCTCCCCCCCCCCGTACCTGCAAGGGAAGCTGGAGACCAGCTGGAAGGCTCAGGGGAGAAGGCAGAGGAAGAGACGGTCCTGCCCCAGGCACTACCAGGCGGCCTCTTTCGGAGGGGGGGACGCGGTGGGGCCCCCGCCGCGTAGGACCAGCTGGAGCTGGCGGGTGAGGACTGCTGAGAGGGCAGCAACGGAAACTGGGGAAGAGCAGCTATCGATGGAGGGGAGGCTGCCTCTGTAACCACCTGGATTTGGCCCGGCCAGGCAATGCGCCGATTCACCAGAGGATACGGCACCTGCTGGAGGACATGGGAGGAATCCTGTCTGCCCCCAGACACAGCTGGCTCGGCTCATGCTCAAGCCAATTACGCACAATGCTTACTGCCCACAACCTGTCTCCGAGGGAGACGGTCAGTTAAGAAATATGAAATATAATACATAGATGGCCTTCATCCCATCAGACTGGCAGGGAGATCACTGGGGGAGTTGCCCCCTGGGGACGGAGGGCAGTGGCTATCATAGCAGGGCACGAATGCCAAGGCTGCCAATGGGCTATGGGGACCTTACCCAAGCAAGCCCACCCCACCCCCAGGCGTGCTTGATTTTCCTCCCCTCCGGCCTTCACAAACCCTGGGATGCAAGAGGGCAAAATGCCAGGTGCGGGGGGCTGGGCTGCCCAGCCGAATTCCCTGGAAGAAGGCCGGGGGCATTGGAGAAACGGTGCCTTCTTCTTCCACCCGAGCGGAGCTCAGGAACAGTGACTTCAGCTCCCATAAAGCCCCGGAAGTTGTCCTGCCAGTGACCCCTTGCCTTTGAGCAGCTGGCAGAGCCCAAGAGGGCTCTCCGATGGGGACAGGGTTCTCTGCCCCCCCACCCGTCGCCAGCAGCTTCTCTACCTGAGGCGGAGGGTGGTCCAGCACCAGCTCGAAGGTCGGCCCGCCGGAGCCGAAGCGCAGGAGGTCTCCCGGGCCCACCTTCACGGCCACGTTCTGGATCTGGCAGTCGTTCACAAAGGAGCCGCTGCTGGTGTTGAAGTCCCGAAGAACGAAGCCATGCTCGGCGTTGCTGAACTCGAGGGCAGCGTGGTGGTCTTCCAAGCCTGGAGACTGAAAGGCGGGGAGGGGGCTTTTTAATCTAAGCACAAATGAAACGCAAGTCCATCCCGAGGGAGGCCTGGGCGGGGGAGGGGTTCTTCATCTTTTTCTCTTTCATCACTAAGATGATTTGGGCTGCTTCTCACATATACCACATTCCGACAACGCCCGAAATAAAAAATCTGGCCGGTGAGAGGGGCACTCTGGATTATTTAGCAGATTTGACATCTGTCGTTGGCTTCCACTTTTTTTAGTCAGGTTCAAAAGCTTACTGGAAGCAGCAAGCATGTGCGAAGGAACCCTTGGACCGAGACTGGGCTGAGAACGCCGGCTGAGCACCAAACATCAGCAGCGATTGAGGATCACCAGTGTGGTGATCTCAGGCATCTGGCTAGAAACCGGGAGCCTGGGAGTTCTAGTCTCACCTTATGCACAAAGCCAGCCGGGTGACCTTCGGCCAGTCACTTTTCCTCCCCCCTAGGAAGCAGGCAAGGGCAAAGCACTTCTGAAAATCCTTGCCAAGAAAACGGCTTGTCCGGGCGGCCTCCAAGGATCGGAGGCGATTGAATGGAAAAACATAAAGGAAGCGCCTGGGCCCCGGCCGTCAGCAGGTAACGTCTGCGCCCAGCCGCTAAGCCAGTGGGGGCCTTCGGGCCCTTTTACCTTAAGGACGACGTCGGAGTCCTCATGCTTTCCGATGGTGGTGATCTTTGGCCTGAGCGCCAAGATGCCATCCGAGCTCCTTAGGAAGGCCTTCATGCTCTCTGCGGGGTGGGGGTGAACACAGGCTGAGCACTTGAGGGGCTCTTTGGGGGGGTTGGGGGAGGAACACAACTACACAGGTTGCGGTGTGTCGCAACAGCCAAGGCGGCTTCTCTGACTGGGACTCTCAAAGGGATGGGGACCAGAGGAAACGTGGGGCTTTTCACTCCTCGGACTGGGCCCCTTGGCTGGAAAAGGATCCTGCAAACGGGAAGGGGGGGTGGTGTGTTTGGGGGTCGGCCTCCCTGAAACAAACGACTTTTCGTTCCTGGCCTTTAAATCACGTGGCTCAGAGGCTTCAGAGCCCCCCCCTGCCCCCCTCCCCACCCTCAGCCCTGGGGGTCCAGGCGGCCATTTGGGGAAACATTAACAGGGGGGGGGGAATCCCCCTCCCCCCCGTGCGGGGCTTCTCCTCTCGGCCCTTCCTCCCTCCCCTCCCCTCCCCTCCCCACCCCGGGCGCCCCCACTTCCCCTTCCCTCCCCCCGGAGTTCAGAGACCCCTTCGAAGGTCGCGCCCCCCCCCACTTCCGGGAGGTGGGAGGCCGAGGGAACTCTGCACAGGCTCAGAGGCAAAACTCACTGGGGGGGTCCTCGAGCGAAGCCGGCGCGGGCCCGCTAAGGCGCCGACCCGACTCCCGCCAAGCGGAGCCGTGCCCATGGCAACCGGACACTAGGCCCGCCCTTCCGCCGGAAAGAGCGCGTCTCCCCGGCAACCGGTCTCGTGCTGTACTGCTCCGAGGCGGGGCCGTTCCCATGGAAACCGAGCGCGGCCTAGAGAGGAAAGCTGAGATTCCGATTCCCAGAATCCCCCTTCCCTCGACCGTGAATCCTGGGAGTTGGAGTTGAAATCCATCGGCTGAAGGGTAAGAAATCCCGCGCTAAACCAGAGGGGGGTGGGTCCCCACGGTGCCAGCGTCCCCGGGGGTCTTGGACCCCGTTCCTTCCCCTGTGTGTGTGTCTGTGTGTGTGTGAGGGAGGGGGGGGGTGCTGGATTTGATCTCCCCCCCCCAAGGGTGACACCCCAGGAGACCCCTTGGGGAGCCCCCCCCCTTGG
>JAEANM010003922.1:0-21579 GCA_017656035.1 Myanophis thanlyinensis
CCTTCCGTCCGTCCTTCCGGCCCTTCCCTTCCTCTCTTCTTTCCCATATGTTTATACGTGTGGTTCCAAATGTTTATACAATTGTCCTACTACACATATTTTTCTAAAGTTTCTTCTACTACAATGGCTTTTTGGAATAACTATACCCACCAAAATACCTACTTTTGTATGCAATTTCTCGTGAACTGCATTACAAAATTTAAAGAAATGCATTGTTAGCTACATAAGCATGCTCCAGCTCACAAATTGGTTAAAGAATTGCAAAATGGGAACCTACATATTTAGAGTACATTAAATTATTTTTCCTATCTCCAGCTTCAGCTAACACACCATGCAACTGTGGGATCTCTTGTGCAGTCCTGCACTACACCAATATTATAAACATCCAATATAATTTAATGTCCCGTTTAAACTATTAATTGTTATAGCCATGCCTTAAATGATTTGGAATCAAGTTATTAGTACTGGTGTGAGTTCTGCACAACCGTCTTAAAGTAGCAAAATAGCTGGCGGGCAGAAGAAACCAGAACTTCTTAGTAATGAGTTATTTATGGTGAAATTGTCAATCTCTAAATATTTATTTGCTTTTTTTTGTTTTTCTGAAAAACACTTCGAAGACATATTCGGGGAGAAAGGGAGATTGGAATGAAGAGGAGGAAAAAAAATCTCATTATGTTACAAGAGGTTCTTTAGCAGAAGGTCCTTGGAATATCTGCAGACTATTTAGACTGGAGACAAATCACGATTTTTGTTCAAAAGAAAATGTGTATTAGATGGCAGGCATTTGGCTATAAAGTTGCCAAGACCAGTAAAGTTGAATGGCACCTACCTAATTATGTTTATTGCTTAGAAAACCTATAGAGAACTTTATACAGTTGTTATCAGTATTTAAAATAATAACATAAAAGCACTCATATGTTCATCATTATCAAAGTAAAATCATGAGTGATATGTAAAGAAAACAAATGTGGGGTGGCTTTTCCATTTAAAACCTCATGGGAGATACAAGTACACACTGAATTCCTTCTGACTTTCCGATTTGGGTTGTATTGATTAAGTGGTGGATTGAAGAGGAGATAAATTATAGTAGAAGGCAGTTGGGAAATTAGAACAATTGTTCTTTTCTTACAAAATTGTTAAAGTATCCTTTCTTAATAAGTGGAACACAAAATTAAAGCAAAGGCTGAAATGAGTCCTGAAAATTTCCAGCAGTTTCTGTACCTTCAAAGAATCTTTGCTACAGTAGCAGCAGCTGTATTATTTATTAATAGTTTTAAATGGTGTCTTTCTGTGGCTTGCAGATAGTGAAGCTTTTATTAATGGGAAGGAAGGAAGGAAGGAAGGAAGGAAGGGAATTTAATGTACACAGTGCTTTTTGCATGGAAAAAGAAGTTGACCAATTAAGCAACTATTGTAATCTTTAATACTCTGGCTTTGCTGAACAGAAAGCAGTAAAAGGACCAGAACATTTAACTGACAATAGGCAAGTGAAAAGAAAAGTACAATAGTCAAGATTTCATTTAAAATTCACTAATCTGCATTGAATAGGTAGGCTTTGCAATGGCCTTTCAGTACGAACCACCTACAGTACATTATTCAGGCTTAAAGTAATGGAGGAAAACAGAACAATGGAGCATAACTTTCTGGATTCTTCACCAAAAGAGGATAACAATTCTGAGAAAAAGTCTAGTATTTTTCCCTACGTTGAGATTTTTTTTTTACAATGAGTATGTGAATTAAATATTTTGAAATAAATATTGGTAGCATAAAAACATCTCTTCTTATAACCTAAGCAAGTATCTTATAAAATATCCTTAGCTTATATCTTTAAGTTTTTAAAAATATTTCTCAATATCTCCTTCCCTGATTGACATGACACTGTGACTTTTCAAGTGCCAATCTAAGTCATGTTCTTCACGGTGAAGTGGGGAGTTGAAAAATTCTGGTATCAGTCCAGTTAATGGAAGGAACAGACTGCCTTTCATAGAACATTCAGAATGTCTATTCAGTTATGGTGCTAAATTAACACAAAACCTTAAGATAAAAGGTGAGGAAGACGAAAGGGAGAAGGGAGAAGAGACGTTTGCTGCTCTGTCTAGTTTTAAAAAGATGATGCTTAACTGGTTGACATCAAGACAATCCCATCAATTCCTTTTAGAAGTAGGAATTGTTGCAAAGAAGCAGTCATCTCTAATATTGTCATTGCATAAAATATTTGCAAGACTGTATACCTTTTAGAAAATAATGTTATCAAAGAACAGCAACTAGAACAAAATAAAACCATTCAGTATGCAGAACATGGAAAGACAATTTAGAAGCAATCTTGTCAAAAGAGGCTTGTGAAGAAGAAGGGACAGATGATGTTTAGTGATGGAAAAATATAATCAAAGGAAACCATTATCAACATGTGCATCTTTGCAGTCTGATCTCTGTGTTTTCATGATAGCAGGAGGAAATTCTTCAAAGGCACTTGAAATGTACATCCTTGCTGGTGGCTTTTAACTCAAAAGATGAGTAGCTGAATTGAATGAAAGTGTCTGCAATTTCTATTCAAACTGCTCTAAAAGTAGACCAATTAGTTCTTGATGTGCCACACATACATCCTCGCTGCCCAGTAGATAACAACACGAATGTTCCACAAAATGAAAGATTTGAATGGGTAATTTCAGAAATAGTGTGTAATATATCACATTGGAAGGGGAGGGCTTTATTGCAAAGTAGTCAGATGTGTTAAAAAGAGCGCAGCCTTTCAGGTCCCTCCAAAAATGTACAGAGGTTGAAGGAAGCAGGCAACCTCACCCCTCCAATGACTAATGAAAGTCATGGAACATGTTCAGTGCATACCTTCTTTTCATAGACTACTGGGTTCATGCAACATGTTACCATTTTATACCAGATAAATAAATCTTTTTCAACTGGAATTATTTTAAATTGTTCAAACTCTTTGAGTTATGCACAGTTTTTCAGCTTTGCCAACTGGATGGTCTCCAGATGCAAAAATTCATTTCCCATAATACATACTTGGTATGAACATGGCTGAGAATTGGGGTGAGGGACCCACATTTGGAGAAGGCTGGCATAAGGCAAAGGTTACCTGAGGGCCTGTCTTCTCCCAGTTATTTCTACCCATCCAATTCAAGAGACATAATCTGGGTCCTATCAACCAAGAAATGTCAGCTGCCAGGGACTAGGAAGCATCTTTTCTGCTTGCCCTGTAGAATATTCTCCTTCTTGAGGTTAGGATGGCCCTGACCCTATTGGCCTTTGAGAAGGTCTTGAACACCAGTTGATGTGCCAGGGCTTATGGTCCTAAGTATGTGTATGGGCTCTATTTCCTGATTATGTTGACACCTAAGAATTATAATATTTTATGGCTGCTATTACTTAATTTTTCTTTTTGTATTGTGTTTTAACTGATTAAGTGTTTGGTGGGTGGCTATACAAATTGAATAAATAAAATCAATAAAAAAATTAGGAATATATGGCAATCATTTTTTAGAAAATTGAGGTAGTTTTACTTATCTGGAATTATACTTGGAAAGGGAGCTGAACTCAGATTAGGAAAGACTTCTCTGGGTATTCAGACTATAGAAATGTTTTGGTTTAATTACCATGCTGTGATTTTATAATATAGAATATGTTAATGTTTTTCAAATAACGGAACTCAGTAATCACATCAGAATTACATGAATGTAGAAGATTTTGGAGGCTAGCCATTTCTGCCTTACACTGAAGATATGCAGTCTTTATAGCATCAACCAAGACTTTTATTGGCGCCAATGAATGTGTTGTAGCCTAAAGATTAATGATACATTTACTTTTCTTTTGGTATAGTTAATCCTTCCCCAAAATAAACTTTATAAAATTACTGGAACAAGGGCTAATGAGAATACATGATTTGCCCCAGAAATCAACAAGGGCCAATTAAATATGGAGAAACGGTGGCATCTGCTTTGGTCTACAGTATTGGAGTTCCATGATTTGTTCCTCTTTATACAATATGTAAGAAAACCAGGAGGAATTATCTCCATAAAAACCCGGCCAAACACAGTTAATCTATAAGTACAAGTTATAAAGACTTTGGCAAACTTCCTGGCTTCCTTGGGATTTCAGAAACATTCAAACATTTGGGATTCAGCCTGGTGGTTCAGTTATGTGGGCTACATCTAACCTACACAATGTTTGATATGCTTTGTTGATTTTTTATAGGCCTCCAGAAAGCCTATGATTAGATTGAGATAACATGAACACATAGAATGAATTTATTCGTGTCGCTCTGCAGTGGTTGGTCAAACTGTTATAATGTTGACAACAATCAAAGAAATTTCAGAGGTGTTTTCTTTTGCCACCTCGTTCTAGTAACTAGTCCTCATGTTCAAATCTTGATTCATGAAACCAACACATCCATATTGCTTCAGGTTTGTTTCAGGTAGATTGTTTGCACTGTTAATAACATTATAGGGCACAATATGCATCTGATTAAGGCCATGAGGTAAATAATTCATCCTTTTACTTGAACCAACAGTGATTTTCTGAGTAGATTAACCCAGAATTCTGAGATTACAAAGAGCAGTGGAGAAATAAGTATGGCTAGGCATGGATACCTTTGTTATAATTAGAACATTAAAATCATAGATTTGATCCTCACATCATAAAAGAGACAACTGGGGTTAAGATGAAGTGATCATACCATTCCTACTTATGTCAAAGTCTACGAGACAGCATTCAGCCACATTTTAAGCTTATCGAGCTTATAAATCGGCCCAGTGTCTATTCATTTTTTATTAGTTTATCAGAATATAAAATACCAAGGAAAATGAATAATGTGAAAAGAAGGGAGGAAAAGGGAAAGAGAAAAAGTGTAGGTCAAAAAAAGGGGGGGGCATTGACAGACTCTTTTTAGCACAGTAGACGATAATAACATTACAACCCCAAAATTTTGCTTTTACACAGCAATATATACTAGCCATTTCTAAAACAACAAACCCACCTAAAGAGCAAAACCCAAAATCAAAGTTTCATTTCTTCCCCCATCTCAAACACACAATCCAGGGGTGAATTGACCTGGTTTCACATATGAGTATGGCTGAAAATCATCCTGATATTACAGATGCTGTCTGGATTGGGACTGAGGTGTAAGTGTAGGCATTTGATAAGTGCAGCAGCTGCACTTCAAGAGCACAGGATTGCTCCCAGTCCTACTCATGGTTGGCTTCTCTTCAGCCATCTTTAATATCCAACAGCAAGGAGCACATATAATGCAATACAATGCCAGGCGCAAGGATCAAGAACAGTGGTGGAATTCAAATTTTTCTAACAGTTCTGTGGGCGTGGCTTGGAGATATATATATGTGGCTTGGAGTTATGTGTGTGTGTGTGTGTGTTTCATTTGTGGAGATACTTGGTTACCCAAATATGGGAGGGAACAACATAGCTCCCCTTTGCCTTTCAGCTCATCTCAAGAGACTATCCAGGCAGAAATTAGTGACAACAGTGTGGTTAATACAACTACCTACGATGCATGCGATCCAGGTTCAAATCCCATAAGGGTATGACCAACTGACGAGAGCTAAATAGCTTGAAATAGATATATATTGGCCTCCCTGAATTTTTAAAATACCAGCAGAATAAACTATCAACCAATATTTATACAGCACACTGTTGTCGCTAATTTCTGCCTGGATAGTCTCTTGAGATGAGCTGAAAGGCAAAGGGCAGCTATGTTGTTCCCTTCCATATTTGGGGAAAAAAAACCCTGAACTGTCATAGCAGATCCAGAACTACAATCTCCCTCATGTATTCACAGAAATTTCAGTCTGACCAGGATGGGTCTGTTTAACCCAAAGCAAGTTAAGAGAACCTGAAGGGCAGATATGCTCTGGGAAAATGGCATGGGAGGGAAATATTAAGATTCTTTGTTTTTAGGGCAATATCTCTCAATTTTCTTTTTTTCTTTTTTCTATTCTTTTAATGACCCTTCTGCAGGTTTTTCAATTTTCAAAGTAGATCCATATAGCTGTTACTCAAAGAAACAAAAAATTCAAGGAAAGCTGATTAAGGAACTCTCCCATCTGAGGATAGGACCACTCACAGGATCAAGGAACGTCAAGCTCCCTTCTGATCTGTTTCCTAAGTTTAAGCAGCTTGCCCTGAAGAAGGCTTTCAAGGGGAGGACAGAGACCTGACACATTGGTAACCATTGCAGGAAAGACAATAGAGCAAGAAGAGGGTGTGTGTATGTGTGTGTGTGGAAACAATCTTCAAGTGAAGATATAGTAACTCAGATTGGCAGCTAAACCCAAAGGCAACTGTTTTAATTTCCAAGCAGCGTGTTTTTATGCGCATACAGGAAGCCCCGGCTTGCAAAACGAAGACGTTCATCTGTGAGATATTTTTCCTCCCATTTTCCTCGCTCCAATACAATCGTCTTTTCTTTTTATATCTTGCGTGCGTCGTTACTGGCGTTGCCTTTGTAGTGGTGCAGCCTCGTCTTTCCTACAGGCGCAGTGTTGCCAGGGAGAGGCAACCGGCACCTTATGGTAATTAAAACCTTTATAGAGCATGCATATTTTAATTATGACTTGTTTTAATGTTGAAAGTATTGACTCAGGCTGCCCACATGAGACACAGCCACACATTCCAGCAGGGCCAGCAATGACGGCCAGTGCATTCCTCAAGGGTCCCAAATATTAAACAGACATGCACTCGCATTGAGCCCTGTCTGGTCTAAATATATATAAACCAGGAAGTATAATGGAGTGAGGATGTATGTGTGTCAGAGAGGTGGGAATAAACTTCCATATGTTGGAAAGTTAACCCAAAGCTTCAGATTAAAGTGGCAAAACAGCGGCTGCAACAGAGAGAAAAACATCTGATGGTTGTAGACTTTGACTAGATATATAATACGTCTTTGTTAAGGGACAAACAGGGAATAGGTTTTTTGCTAGCATGGCCTCCAGTTCTCTTACCCAGAGGGATTTGAATGCTCTCCAGTTTCAACCTGTACAAAGGCAACTTTCTCAGCTCTGCAGAGTTTTTAATCAGTGGCAAGGATGTTCAACACCCCCCTCCCGCCAGAAGTACCCTAGAGAAAACAAAAGGTGTAGACAGGATGGAAATCTCTCAGCTTGAAAAGTAACCTGATAGTAATTAAGGGCAAACCTAGACAAAATAATAAGCAAGAATTCAAAGAATGGAAAAGTTCCCTGCCTCTATTCATTTTGCTGTCTAAAATGGAAAGGATTAGAGTTCATCTCACAGATCCCCCACCACCACTATTTGTAAATGTTTCAGATCAGGCTTTTGGGGGGAGGGGGAGGGGCAGAAAGGGTGCAGGCTGTCATCCATTCCTCTCTTTCATAGCTCACTGAGTGGATAATGCCACTCAGAGTCAATAGTGGTGGGGTATCAGCAGGGTATGGTAAAAAAAATATCAAGATGGTAAGTAGAATGATATAATCATTTTTGTGTGTCACCTTGATTGTTCCATCTCAGCTGACACTTTGGTTGTTGTTGTTGTTTTTACAAATCCCATGGAGGTCTCAGACACCACAAGTTTTTTGAAGACACTGAACAGACAAATGAACTCAATGGTCAATGATAATTTCTTTCCTCATCACAACCTTTCAATTTCTTTCCTCATCACAACCTTTCATTTGTAAAAGAATAATATTCGTTGTTCAAAATGTAGGAAGAGAGCAGCCACCCATCTCCTAGAGAATGAAATATTCTAGGAAACACAGAAAAGGCAGAATATTATACTTCCCTGGATGAGAAAAGGAGAAACATGTTTTTAAAGACAATGCAGCTCCCTGACCTCCACTTCAGCTCCAGGGTGATAGGATTAGCCCTTCACCCATCTAGCAGAATTCACCACATGGCCTCTTGAAAGATTACATTAGTCAGCAAGGTTCAGCCAAGCCTACAAAGTTACCCCACATGGGAGTCTGCAACCAATCAGAATACATGCCCTTGCCATAGGAACAGGAAACTCCAGTTCAAAGTCCAAGATAGGGTATAAAATCACCCTCTCTTTCAGCCGTGTGCTGATTTTCCCCAGGACCTCAAACCATGTGGACCTGTCCATTAATAAACCATCTTTCCAAATAGCCTCCATGTTTCCAGTGTCTTTCTCCCCACTTGGAACTGAATCCATGTGGATATTTCTTCCAACAATAACTTCCATATATCTTTGTTCAGTCTTCTTCTGACCATTTCTATGAACCAGGAAGGGCAAAGGCCAAGCAAACACTGGTTCTTCTTATGAAATCTAGTTATGTCTTCATTGGCTGCTGATAGAAAATTAAGTGAAAGGTGGTGTTGCTTAAACCACCCCCTTGCTGGCATGGAAGAGTTTTAGCTGGCGTGTTCGAAAGAGTTCTGCATGCTACTTAAATTGTATTTATATAGAGAAATAGCTGGAGTACACATTATAATGAACATTTCAGTATTATAGATAGACTTTGACTTATGACCACAATTGAGCCCAAATTTTCTGTTGCTAAGCAAGACAATTGTTAAGTGATTTTGTTCTCATTTTATGACCTTTCTTGGGCCACAGTTGTTAAGTGAATCTTTGCAGTTGTTCAGTTAGTAACATGGTTATTAAGTGAATCTGGCTTCCCCATTGACTTTGCTCGTCAGGAGGTCAGAAAAGGTGACTTTGGGATCCTGGTCATAAATACCGGCCAGTTCCAAGTGTCTGAATTTTGATCACCTGACTACAGGAATGCTGCAATGGTCATAAGTGTGAAAAGCAGTTGTACAAGTCACTTTTTTCAATGCCATTGTAAGTTCGCATGGTCACTAAATGAACTATTGCAAGTCGAGGATGACCTGTAGCTGGATTATTATGATGAACATTTCAAAACTACCAGATGATTGAAAGACGTTGTGTGGTGCTTAGAAACCCTTCTTATTAGTAATCATTTCCCCTGGTGTATAGGCTATCCCATTCAATGCACAATTCTCCTTAACAGCCCCTTATTGCTCTGGAAATTTCCACTCAAACTTAGGGTAAATAAAGGAACAGAAGACTGACAAAAAAGATAGGGTTCCCCCCCCCCCAAATAAATGTCTTTGTCTCTTAGCAACAGTTCAATAGGTAATACCAAACCAGCCTTGACTGCAAATATTTGTATTCTGAATGGATTTTTAAATATCTTCCTCCTTCTTGCTGTTGTTGCAATCCTAGCCTGAATGTCTCCCGTGACTTCTGTGCAAGTTTCAGCACACCTTTGACGGGGTGGGTATAGCAGCAAGCGAAAGGTCTGCTTGTCACCTGATTCTTGAGATGCCAGCAACGACCTAAGCAGATTCCTGGAATGAGAATGCTGCTCCAAATTGGGGTAAATGTTTAACTGGGATTAGTGAATGTTCTGGCTTTCGAATTGGTTTATTCTTAACTCAGCCTCTGCTTTCTTTATGGTCACTTTCATGATTTGCGGGCATGAAGGAGTGAAAGAAACACAGTAAGTAGCTCTGTATTCCATATTGTTGAGACTATTACATTTATAAATTGGATGGGAGACCAGTAGTTGTTTTTTTTTCCTGTTGATAATCTGTATTAAAAAAAAAACCAGACGCAACTAGGGGATCAATACGGTGTTAACATTATCCCAGGAGTAAGAAGAAGATAAATGGCTTAGCCAAAAAGAAATACAGGGGGAGAAATCCCAGCTGCCTGGCAGTAAAACCTGAAGTTGTAAATTATGTAGCTTTCATAGCCTCTGTGTTTTTAGCCAATTGGGCCTTATGTACAAAAGCAGTTATAGGTTCAAAGTGTGTGGAGAAGAAAGAAAGTAGTCCCGAAAAACTCAAGATTGATTGTAAAGAATGTGTCCACCCCCCTCACCCCCCAGAAATCAATATTCTCAGACTACCTCATTTGAGAACTATTGGAATATGAAATCCACATGGATTTTAAAAGATTCATAATCAGGAGCGCACAGGAAATCTAATCTAATGAAAGAGAAGCAATCATATTGAATTTGATTTGATGCTAAAACAGGAGGTTTGAGAGAAGGAGGGTGGGAGGGAGGGATCTTAATGGCACCCTAACATTTTCCATATGTGTTCCACTATAGGTATTTTTCTGAGGACAAAAAAATGTTCCATTGCTCGTGAACTCTCTCATTCTTTTATTGTGTTGCTGCGGGTTGGACACTAAATACAGCCCCTCCAGGAAAGACTCAAGAGATCTATTCTCCCCAAGGTTATGCTTATTTGGAGGATTGATATCTGAGGTGAAATGGTCCCAGAAGATAGGTATTCATAAAGAGGTCAGGGTAAAGGTCAATGATGATTAAGAACTCAAAAGGAAAACTCCACTGGTAGCAATAATGGTTGCAAATACAATAGAATTAATATGGAATTACAGTAGACAAGAATTGCTAGAGGATTCTTCATCTATTATATGAATGGTGTCTTGGTGTATAACGCTGTTGTGTTGTATCTTTGCTCTGACGTGATGGTGCTACATGTTTTCTGTAGTAATATTTTTATTTGACTAATCCTTTGAAGTATATAAGTATGATCTACTTTCATTTAGAGAGGCTGACCCACAGTCATATCATCTATTCAATTATATGACTTAGTCATAGGATGACTTTGCAAGCACAAAAGGCAAATAAATATTGAGAACAACATTTTTCACTTTTTAAGTATAGACCTCGGAGTCTTCAAGTGAAGGCTGATCTTTATAAAGTTTTCAGCAGTTTTTCATGCTGGTTGGGCCTGCTGGGAGTTGTAGTTCAGCAACAACTAGAAAGCCCACAGGTTTCTCATTATTGCATTAAAATATAGTTTCAGGGATCTCCATCATAACATGTTCAGAATGATGACTCTTTGCTAGAATAAGTACATTAGAGCAATAACAAAGCAGTGTCTGAGAATTTTCAGACAAAGATTGGCAGAACCCACCTATCTTGATCCAAAGAAGGATCAAGCTGAAAAAGTTTCTTGGATGAGAAGTGAAATGTCTTCAAGGAAAAACAAAGGAAGTCCAGTTACTTTTTAAGAAAGCACCTTTGAGGCAATCATGACCTGGATGACTGAGAATCTCCATAGATATTCTATCCTCTCTTGACTTTTTTGATTTCCTATCTTCCATAGAAGTCTTTCTGAAGTTACTTGCTTATCTAGGAATTCCAACAAGTCTGCTTCAAAACATCTGAATATTATTTAATCTTCTTGGTTTTCTTTCACTGTGCAAGCTCAGTTCTTATAGCCTTCTTTGTTGGGCTTCCTCATTGCCAGAACCCACAGACCATGTTCCTCATGTTGCACATTGCTGAACTGGTCAACTTCAGTGGAGGAGGAGCTAGGCATGGCATGCTGCCGATTACATCATCATTTGAGGTAAATGATGATGTAATCCCTTGTGCACCATGCAGCACTCGGCTTTTGTGCATCAGAATAATATCTGCCCCCACCTTTTCCACCCTGACAGATGGGACACAGCTGGTCATGGTCAATGGACATTTCTTTGTCCTAGCTGGTCCTTCTGATTAAAATTTCTGAGAAATTTCCAAGGAAAGGTTTTTCAGGAGACCATTTGAAAACAAATGAATTAGGGATATTAAGACTCCTAAGTGAGACAGAAGGATTGCTAGACAAGCTTCCTAGACAGATTTCTAAGCAGCTTTCTCTTTCGAAATGGCTTTTATTCTTAAATTGCTGTGCATCTCAGAATGAGACAAAGTATAATAAAAGAGTCAGATTTTCCCACTTAAAGTCATGGCTACCATAATTATGGGAAGTTTGAAAAGCCATTGCTTCTTCAAATAAGGGTAAGGCTTCATTATTAATCACTCTTGTTTGTCCTTTTATAAATACTATTGGGGAGGCAAGAGAAGGTCCTTGTAGGTTTAAAAAGACCCAATAAAATTCAGAGACAGGTTATAGACATGATTTTGCAAAATAGGAGCTCCTTTGGGGAGCTAGTCTGAAGCAAAGCATGATGGAGCAGGGATTATTTTCAGCGTTTTCAGAGTTTTTTTTCCCCTTTAAGTCTTTTTTTTCTTCTCTACTCAGATTTCTGGCCACAGCTTTCTTCGTGCCTGAGGCAGAAGCATTTGGTGCATACTTATGTGCATTTCTGAGAGCAGAAATTCAATCTCAGCCGGGCTGAGTAAAACAGGTTTTATAACACAGCAGAAGGGAGGCTCGCTTAAAGGAAATACATTCTAGGAATAGGCAAAGCTTAGTACTCAGCCAACCACATCCTACCAGAAGAGTAAAGGAAGACTATGCTCCATGTGTGGGTGCCTAAGAAAAAAAGCAGAATGGAGTGACCTCATCCCTTACTTAGACAAAGAGTAGGCAAAGTGATGGATAAAGAAAGGCATGGAGTAAATGCTTAACTAATGGTCCCTTATGGTGAGTCATGAGGTGATGAAGTATTAACACCATTGAAACTGTAATACTGATATCATGATCCATACAGAATGTAAGAGCATGGATGTACAATGTACATGTAAGTGCTTGCTACACTAATTCTTTCTTTACATTTTAATATTGTCCTTTTTCCTATCAGTGACCTGGTTTATACTTGTAGTAGAATAAGGCAATGGCTAAATCAGGAGTTGATATCTTGAAAAAAAACAAAACCCCAAACTTCATGTTATCCTCAGAACTTTTCTTTGTGATCTCATGTCCCATCCAATCATTTTTGGTTAGACATAGTAGTATTGAATCCTGATACTTAAAAGAAAAGAAAAATGAAGATTTCTTACATAGGTCCTAAGGTAAGCTTCATATACAAGTAACCCTCGACTGGTGACCACAACTGAACCCAACATTTCCATTGCTAAGCAAGACAATTGTTAAGTAAGCTTTGCCCCATTGTATGACCTTTCTTGCCACAGTTGTTAAGTGAATCAACACAGTTGTTAAATTAATAACAAAATTGTTAAGTGAGTCTGGCTTCCCCATTGATTTTGCTTATCAGAAAGTTGCAAAAGGGGATCACATGACCCTGGGACACTGCAACAGGCAAAAATACATGCCAGTTGCCAAGCTTCTGGATTTTGATTGCATGACCATGGGGATGCTGCAACCCCTGTATGTATGTGTGAAAAATGGCCATTTTAAAATCATTTTTTTCAGTGCTCTTGTAACTTTGAACAATCACTAAATGAATTGTTTTAAGTTAAGGATTTCCTGTATATAATTAAATCACCTAGGAAACCTCCCAAATATTTCAAGAGAAAAAAAAACAGAAAAACTTGGCTTAGTTCACTTTGCAGCATCTATCTTCTATGTGTCATGCTCTCCTCAGATGATGGGAATTGTGATCGCTTCTATAGCTACTAAAATTTACAATTTTTCAATCGGGGAAGCATCTTATTATTATTGTTTATTGACAGGATTTCTATACCGCCCCTCTCCCGAAGGACTCGGGGTGGTGTACAGCCTTCTAAAACAAATCAACAAAAGTTAAAATATTAATTAAAACGAATTAAATAAGTTGGCTGAATAAGATTGGAATACCAAAATAAGAAATTTAAAAATTTAAAAATTTAAAATTCAACCATTTAAAATTTAAAACCCCTAAGGTATTAGGCCCGACCAGCTAGCTGGAAAAAATGGGTTTTTAGTGCACGTCGGAAGGCCTGGAGGTCCACAATGGTCCGAATCTCTGGGGGCAATTTGTTCCATCTTGCAGCTATAAAGGTGGACTGCAGGTCAAATGACTATGGGTTTTGCACTATTTAACAGTCAAAAGAACCCCAAAACTTTGTAGTTTAAAAAAAAACCAGCACAGGAAGTTCAATAAGAAAGAAGAGCAATTAAGAGAGGTACCCGGCACATATCCCATCAGCTTGGAAAAGTGCCAACCACTTAATTGCCTCAAGATCCTAGGACTTCACCCAGCCACATGGATAGACCAGGCCTGTGTCAGATTGCAGTTTCTATACAGGGATGCAAACTGAGCTCAGATTGCTCTTATGCTCCCTGAAAGGCCTAGCTGCTTTTAAGGCAAGCATAGTAGCAGTAACATCAGGGGTTGTGATCACTGACTTGCTGGAGGAGGCCAAGGTTGTGTCTAGCCTAGCCTTCATCAACCTTTTGCCCTGCAGCTGCATTGGATTACTTTGTCCATATTCTCAGCCACAGCAGCCAAAGTGGCTGGGAATTCTGAGCGCTGAGTCCAAGACATCTGGATGGCGCCAGATTGGAGAGAGCTATTCTAGTACAAAAACACTTCTCCCCACCACTGGTTATCCAGATGCTTCAGTTACACTAGAATTGAATCTACTGATTTCACAACACCAGGGAAAAGAATCGACTTTGGGGTTTTTTTGTTTTGTTTTTTTCTCTCTCGAAAGAAGCAGGAACAACTCAAATCCTCACATCAATGCATTCTGCCCAAAGAGAAATAATTTTGTCAAATAATAGAAAAAAAAGTTAGTGTCTCTTTGTCTCTTTCCTAATTATTCCTTTTAAATAACGTTTTGTCCCAGACAGTGAATAGTAACTATATTTGTAAATGGATTCTACTAAAATGATTACAAAACACAGTTTCAAGCTTTGGAAAATTAACCCCACCACCCGTTTATTTGAACCCTCAACTCTGTAAGCAAACACAGATTTCTACTGGAACAGACTAATATGGTGATTTTTTTTTAAATGGGTAATGTGTTTGCTATCCATTAGATGTTTTTGCAAACCTTTCAGACATATCTTTCTGTTTGATATGGATGAATGGGAAATAACTCTATAACAATGGTACGATGGACTTGCAGGGCCAGCGTGATGTGCAATAATATCACACGGCGTAGAAGGATTGGGTGTTAGTAGGATTTACTGGGTTGGGGATTTTCTGTCTTTTCGGTGTGAGTTGTATATGGGTCGGGGAGGGGTCAGATGGAGGGAAACTCAGTCAACCTCACTGCACACATGTTGTACTTTGACAATAAAGGTTTGATTTGATTTGATTTAAAAATCTCTCAAATCATACTATCCACAAAAATGAGATTTTGAAAAAAGAATCCCATCTGTTAGGGATGTCTTAGTAAGACCTTAACTTGGAAAGCTTTGCAATGTGTCAAACGAGATCTTCCAGAATTAGAATCAGAAGGTTGCCAAGATTGGGGAAGACTGGTGTGAACAATGAGCTAATCAAGACCCCAGAAATGGGACTCCCCATTAGCCTCTTTGCCTGGGTATATATTTAGCTGTTTGAATGCTGATGATTTGACAAGCAGGTGCAGCCTTATCTAACAAACGGCTTGTAAGATGATCTCACCAGTTATTAAGCCATATAAAGCCAGGCACAAAATGTCTTCCTCACATTTAGCAACATTGAGAAAATGGACAGAAATGCTTTATTTCAGAAACAGAGTTCATAACTCTGAAACATTGAAGGTAGACCCCTGCATTTCATTTTAAATTTAATGGTAGCCATGCATTTTTTGAAACTAACTTGATAAAATGACTATATAAAATGACTGCCCTTTGGATGTTCCCTTATATGGAAGACCAAAACCTGGCAAAATCTTCAGCCTGAAAGATGCATTTAATGTATGATATAATAGAGCATGCCAAAATTTGGACTTCTAATGCAGTTCAGTGCTTTAAACACTGACCTCTAATAAGTATTCAGTGCTTTAAACAAGCCTGCCTGGTATGCACACAGCCATGTTAATTTAGCAGAAGCGACCTTGATTGTGATACTCAGGATTTCATAAAGCATCACATAATCTGGACAAAACAGATTGTTTTTTTTCCAGCTGATGAAAAGTTGTCCTATAATTATAGCAACCCTTTTCCAACAAAAAAAATTGTGCACCATGAAAAAAAATATCCCTCATACATGCAAAATGGGAAGATCCCCCAGCCTCCCCTGTGTGTGTGTGTGTGTGTGTATCCATTGATAGAAAATTATATCCTGACATCATATATGGCACTGCAAATTTTTCTTATTCATTCATTCTTTGAAAATAATTTCCCATCTTTCAACACATCCTCTAAAATACCTTTCAGACAAACTTGTTAAACATGTTCCAAGTACATCTGGTGACAAGGCTGTCAAAAATAGAAGAGGGAAATTAAACACAGATTAGATCTACAGTATCTAACTGCCCTGTGTCGGTCAGTACTGCACTGTCTTGTTCTGTGTACATCTCCCTAAAAATTATAACTGAAGACCAAGTCATACTAGCAGAGCATGTACTTTTGAACTGGCGATGCTTCATATTGGCCAATAACATCTCAGCTACTCCCACTGTTTTTATCAGCTGCATTTTATATGATCATGTAAGAAATCCAAAAGGTCTATATTTGGACAGATTCTGGGCCTGAGGGTAACATAGAAGTGAGAATAATTAATAGTAGTAGAGTGTGCAGACTGTATCTGAAAGCTACAGATGCTATTTATAGTCTGAGATGTAGCAGATTGACTGGAGCATGATCTGTGGAGACATTAACCACCTTGACAGGCTAAAGCATCTTTTACTACCTGTGGCAGATACACCATTAGAACCTCTCCATCGATAGATAAAACTTGTCTGGATGTTGAACAAGGCATGTGGGAGTGCTTTTGAACACTGGAAACTTCACCTAGTGCAGAATACCGAATCGATCATAGGGGAGGAAGGTTGCTGAGTTTGAAGCAGCTAGAACAGTTGCTGATCTTCTTCTGAATCTGGCCTTAATGCATAAACAACTTGGCAAATGGGATCCTGAAATAATTCTGTATCTATGTAAACTGGCCCAAATACTGATTGCTTCAGTGGCCTTGCCTGGTCTTTCCAATAAACCCTGGGAACCAGGCAAAATCCTTACCTTCGGAATTCCCTTTCAGAGAAACTTGCCTGATACAATGTTAATTTTTTTTAGTGGCCATGGGAAAATATTTCTTTTTGCTCCTCTTCCCTTTCTTCTAATTTGTCTTCTCCATAATCCTGTATACATGCATCTAAGGTCACATCTTGCAATCCATAGGTACAATTGAGCAGGCATGTAGATACCAATATTGCTGGTATTTTCACTTCCCTCGGCTTTGGTTAGTCCCTTTTATTGTTGCTTGGGATTTAATCATTAATCCATCTCAGTTTTTTCTTTCTATGACTGGATCAAATTGTCCCATGTCATCTCTTGGTGCTTGGCTTAGAAATATGGCACTCCAGAGATGGAAGCTAGATTTGGTTGAGGAATCACCAATTGGTGATGGGGATGGAGTGGAGTAAGGGCAGTAATTTGGTACTTAAGATATTTCTTGAAATGGCCAAGAGATTGTTGCTCTGTCTGACTCATGCAAGTTGTAATATACTAGGCTACCCTTTACAGGGAATTACATTTGGTAAATAGCGGTGCCAATTTTTTATCTAACACAAATATGGAATGTAGTAGGGGAATTAGAGAATGTGTCCTCCGTTTCCATTTATTGTAGTTTGTAGTTTAGCTCAGCTATCCCACAATACTTTGCTGACCTTGAGCGATGTCAAAAACTGAACAGTTTAGTTCTCAGATTGCACACCACTAGGATATACAGATTAGTAAAAAAGATAGCTAGATTAGCAAACAAACAAACAAACAAACCCCATATCCTGAAATAGTGCAATGAGAAAAAACTACTCTATTGGTTGGCAAAAAATAAAATAAAATCCACACATAAGTGGTGGTTGAATTTAATTTGAAGGATGTCAAAGCTTTTCCATCTTACTGATCTACTTCTGACTGATCAGTAAACTCAATTTGAATATTGACTCATGCAGAAAAATGGCAGGTTTTGGTGCTTAGATGCGCTACATGCATGTACAAAAACCATGTAGAAAGGCAGTTTTCTTCAAGTCATGATTATAGCCTTATTATTGTTGCTGCTGCTGTTTATTAAGGTACATCTGTAGAAGTTTATTTAAAAGTTAACATTGTCCATGTTTCTGAGACTCACTGTGCAGAATTTTACATACTATTCTTTTCAAAAGATGAAAAACCTGTTTCTATCAAGTTCTAAATAGAACCTTAGATCTATATTATTATGCACGAGTCTGCATTCTGTTTATCTTAATCTGTGATGTGCTGTTGTGGTGCTGAAAGGATAGCGCCTACCCTTACAAGAGTTGTCAGGGCTTAAAAAACAAACCAATGTCCCCCAAACTCTCAGTTGGGCCTAGGAGTAATTCAGTTTTCATTTATTTGTTGAAATAAACTGAATCTGTATTATAACTCCAGAAGAAGACACAGATGGTTCTATGCTATGGTGATTTTGAAGAATAATTCAATCCTTTTCTTTGCATTGTTTTACTATGTAATGCAACTGCATTTATAGGAGAGATTAAATTTAATAAGGTCCAAATTCCCATTTCTTCAATAAAATATGTACTTCACCAGATGTGACCTTTTGAGAGCATTTGTAAAAGCTGTCTGAGGATGTCAATGTTCCTCCATATCAAAAGCCACTTGCCACTGATATATTAGCTTTTTAATGGGCAAGGGTTTGGTTTTACCAATTCTTGATTCAAAAAGGCAATTCTACCATATATTTCTAATATTACTTGGAGAAAAAAACTTATAATTTAAATGCAATTTTTGGACACTTGGAATATAACAGAAATATGTCACTGTCAAAATGAAAAAGAAGCCTTTAAATGTATAGTGCAAGAACAGTTCTATAGTATAAGTACCTCTGCAAATGCAGTATTATTTTCTAACAAAGACATACATCCATTTAGTTCTTCAAATAGTGTAGTTTAAGCCTGGGTCACATCGTTAAATTTTACTAAACCATTACAAGTAGTCCTCAATTTAGACCACAACTGAGCTCAAAATTGCTGTTACTAACCAAGTCAGTTGCCTCATTTTACAAACTCTTTTGCCATAGTTGTTAAGTGAATCATCCTCGATTTAACAACCACAATTGAGCCCCAACATTCTGCTGCTATACAAGACAGTTGTGAATTTTACCTCATTTTACCTTTCTTGCCACAACTGTTAAGTGAGTCACAGCAGTTGTTAAGTTAGTAATAAAATTGTTAAGGAAATTAAGTTAGTAATACATTTGTTAAGGAAATCTGGCTTCCCCATTGAGTTTGCTTCTCAGAAATTTGTAAAAAGCAATGACATGACCTTGGGACAACTGTCATAGATAAGAGTCAGTGACCAAGCCAGAAGTGAAATTCAGCAAGTTCTAGCAGGTTTGCTAGAATGGGCAGTAAACTTTCTAAGCAGTTTGGAGAATTGGTTGTTAGAAGAAATCTCCTTTTGTTTTTTTCCACTTTACAGGGTTAATCCTGTAAGGAAGGCAGGAAAAAACATTCTGGTGTTGTTTCTAGCCTAATCTTTATGGCCCTGTTTACAGAAACTGCTCACCCAGTCCCATGACCCCCAGTCACACCTACCAACCCATGCCCACAGAACCGGTAGTAAAAAAAATGAATTCCATCACTGGACCAAGTGTCCAAATTTTGATAACCATGGGGATGCTGCAGCAGTTGTCAGTATGAAATCCAGTCATAAGTCACATTTTTCAGTGCTGTTGTAACTTCAAACAATCACTAAACAAATGTGTAAGTTGAGGACTACCTATACAATTAAAATCAGAGTTCTTGACCAACAGATGTTGCAACTCACAAAATGGTCATGTTGACCAAGCACAACGGTAAAGTCAAAAAGAACAAATGTAAAAACTAATATGGAATATAGAACATGACTTTTGGAATCTAATTGTTTTTGTTTGCTGCATGATTTAGAAACTGTATTAGGATAAAACCTTCCAA
The DNA here is from genome assembly GCA_017656035.1 of Myanophis thanlyinensis. NCBI lineage: Eukaryota > Metazoa > Chordata > Lepidosauria > Squamata > Homalopsidae > Myanophis > Myanophis thanlyinensis. The sequence goes on from JAEANM010003922.1 coordinate 19,722, forward strand.
TCTGGTTTGTCACCTAGTTAAAGTCTTCATCAACAGAGAGGATAGTATCTGAGCACCATCAACCAATGATTTTATAAACCTGCTGAGAAAGAGAGAATTTTCAGATGTCCGTGTCTTCTCCAGCCTGAATTTCTACTCTTAACTTGATGAGATATTTTTTCTTCCTATTTCTCAACTGCTCACCTGCCCTTTTGCCTATTACCTGTCACTTCAGAATTTATTGAATCTAGATTACTTCTACATTTCTTGTGAATCTGTTTTACTGGAAATTATATGGACAACATGTTCATCTGGATAGTTTTATGGTAAAGTTTATGAAGAGCTATGCAAACATTTTATTCTGGTTTCCCTGGAGGGAAGAAGAAAGAGATGGGAAAGTCTCAAGACTCATAATGTTTCCTGAAAATGAACATTTAATCTGCTATTTTTGAAAAAGTTGTAACTCAGGATCTGAAGTACAGGATAGCCCTTGACTTATTACCACAATTGGGGCCAGAATTTCAGTTGCTGGTCGTTTAACAAGTCATCACATGACAGGACCCAATTTTACAATCATTTAAGTGAATCATGAGATTATTGAGTCCAGCTTCGCCAATTGACTCTGCTTGTCAGGAGCCAACTGAGAAATTCCAAATTATAATCATATGGCCACAAGACATTGCAGCTGCTATAAATGTGAGCTAGTTGCCAAATTCCTGAATTGTGATCATGTACTGCATGTACTGATCATGTACTGTTGTAACTTTAAGGATGCGCCAAAAGTTACCTTTTTTTTAGCCCATTGTAACTTTGGACTATTGTTAAATGAACAGTCATAAATTGAATACTATTTGTAAAATTGAAAAAAAAATTGATAATTTATCTGGGATTCATATACCTAATTGATAATCCAACCAATCTTTCTCCCAATGTACATAAAAGGGGGCAATATGTAGCAGTTGCTATCTGCAATTATTTTATTACAAATATTAATAAGATTTTTAAGAACCTGTTTTCAAATTAATAGGAAGAAACTAAGTAATTCATTAAAATTGCAATCATGTCATCACTTGAATGAGTGTAAGACCATTGTAGAACTGTGGTATTACAAATAAAGAGACCTGTGGATTGCAAAAAACTGGTAAACCAGGAGATGATAACAAAAAATTAGCACTTCTTACCTCTTTGATGCCATCTGGTGGTTGCCTGGATTTTGGCAGCTGTATGTCTGTTACTTTTGCAATTAGTTCTCATCAATTCATGTGAAAGTGTTTATAGGATTGAGGGTTTTTTTTTTAAAGGCAACTAAATTTAAAATTCCAGCAAGATGTCCAGAGATCATTCAGATTTTTCAAATCTCCCCATTGAAAACTTATCTTCTGTTGAAAAGATTTTGCCAAGCACACTTTCTTGTGTGTGGCTATAATGGTATGTGAGAAAGACTTGAGAAATGTGGTGAACAGAAGCTATCTAGTCAGACAAGAAACGGCATGGCCCACAATTGTATAATGAGTGGAGACTCAGGAGAGACCCTCCCTGATTTCTCAGACTGTAAAACAGATGGTGGAAGAACTGTACTTTCAGACCTGCAAGATTCTGTGAATATTTCCTTAAAATGGAATCAGCTCATCTGGTCGTGTTTCCTATTTGGTCTTCATGGGAAAGTTGACAGTGGAAAGATCCAGAACATGGTGTTCTTTGACATTATTCCATGGATGTTCCAGTTTTCATGATCCTTTTCTATCATTAACCATCGTTCAGAAGAAAAAAGACATTTGCCTATTCTGAAGTTATTCTTTTCCATCCTCTATGCATATGCATCAAAGACAAATTCCTTGTGTGTCCAATCAAACTTGGCCAATAAAGAATTCTATTCTAT
>JAEANM010003923.1:0-21579 GCA_017656035.1 Myanophis thanlyinensis
ATAAATAAATAAATAAATAATAATAAATAAATACCAGTTTTCAAATATATAGTGTAAGATACAATTTGGATTTAGTTTGGTTCACACTTATTTTATATCTCCTGTTAAAATATTTTGTTGCAAATTGTTTGATTACAACAGAATTTTCTAAGAAATCCTACAAAAATGACCACAATTGTAAAATTATTTTTTTATTCCATAAATGTCTTATTGTTCATGGTTAGATGAGGGCTGTATAGATTTCATAGCTTTAATTGCTTTTTCAGACTAAGAGGACTACTAGGTACAAAGACAGATGTTCCATTCTTTTATTATCACCTTTTTTTTTCAGTTGGCCTCAGACTTCAAAGTACATCTCGCTGAGTCATCTTGTCCACAGAAAACATCTGTGATTAGTTTTCCATCAGACCATTTTGTGAACTTTGATTGCCACCTACTTGTGCTGTTCTTCTTTCTCAGTGATTGTTCCCTAACTGAAGAGAGGAGATTCTATATGGATTTCTTGAAGCAATACATTTTTTGGTAGCGTAATCCTGTTTGAGCACTGCTAATAGTTGAAAGACAGAGAGTCAACATAGATTCCTGCAGCAATATGTTATAAACTTATTGTTTTTTACAATTGGATCAGAATTCCATAAGTCTGTTCATTGCTCCAGTGTTCTTAAAGCTTGCATGTAACTCAGATTCCATTTGTTCCAGAACTCAGTAGGCCTTAATATTCCATGTTCTTCCTGGATTCAAAATGTAGATTACATATTCTCAAAAAAAATCCAAAGTAAGATGCAGAGATTCCTATCAGCTGCCTAAAAAAGATGGAGGAGTATCTTACTACCAAATAATAACAATAATTTGCTCACTTCCAGACCCTCCTTGATTTTATATATTAGTTGATACAGCCACTGTTTCTCTATAATTGAAGGAATAAAATAAACAATTATTACCTTCAATGCATCAAAGGTACACAGCTTTAAATTGCAGAACTGTTCTTTTTGTTATGTATAGATACCAAATTAAAAATATACCAAAGTATGTGAAAATCTACAAGCCAGTGATCCTCTCAGTTTTAGTTTCTGAAATCATACCATTCAAGGCAGATAGCTGCAACAACAAAAATAACAACAGTCCGCTGACAAATGTCATACTGGTCTAATAAAAAAATTCTAAAAAACCTTCCTCTCTCCCAACATTTAAATATTTTTTTTCCGAGTGAAGTGAAGTGTATGAACATGTCCATAGAGGCATTTGGAAATTCCTGCATGACTTTAGAAAAAGATGTGGCTGCTTTAATTATTCAAAGAGAGGTGTTTTGTATTATCCTTCTTATCTTTCCTATTGCCACCTACTATTGGTGTCTTATGACTATGATTTGTTGATTGGATCTTATGATTTATGATTTACAATTATGTGATTTATCACTTTTTGCTTGTTTGTATACTGAGAACTTATGCACCAGCGATAAATTCCTTGTGTGTCCAATCACACTTGGCCAATAAAGAATTCTATTCTATTCTATTCTATTCTATTCTGAAGAGCTCAACTTTTGAAGATTTGTACAGTCATTCCAGCTACATCAGAAAAGATGAAAAACCATAGCAATGGCAAAATTCCTCTAGGGTTTTTCTTTCATAAAAGATTTGGCACCTTCACTTGTTTCAATAGATATCTTGTCTACTTTGAAACTTCTAGTGTCTGTGATCCACCATGTGTAACAAATGCATTTCAAATGCATGTCATCCTATTTGTATGTTACAACAGCTCTTCTTGCTAGGCTGTTTTTAGAAGGGGGAAATATTGTTTTCAAAACCCCTAGATGGCAGTGTGAGCTAAGTCATGATAAAATATGACAGCAAGGAAAAGGGGAGGGGGAAACAAAAGAGAAAGAGGAGAGAAGAAAGTTTGTAAAGAGTATCTAAACAGGATAGACATCAATTTACAGTTCTGGCATTTTATTTTGCATATTTCAATGTACTCTGTATGAAAAGATAGCTCATCATATAGATCAGTGAGCAAATCTGCATCTCAATGTGCTATTTTCCTTGTGTTTTCCATTCCCATTGAAATGTTATTGTTACGCATGCAATATTCAATCATAGAATCTGTTCCTACTTCCTAAAATGGATTAGTTCACAAGAGCCTTTACCAGATGTCTCTATGTATTGATGTTTTATGTAAAAGTGTTTTCTCATCCCACTTCTAATGTAATTAGAATAGAAGATATGTCATAGTTTGGTCTTTAAGAATGTCTTCCTTTTTTGAAGTTATCAGCTCACATGTCCTATTAATTTGGGCTATGCCTTAAAAAAAATGGATCAAAGTCTGATTTTATTCCACAGAAATGTAATCAGCAGAGTTTTACTGCATTGCAAGGCATTCAGAACAGGGAGTATAGACCTGCCACACTTTTATATAAGCACTTGTATCTCTTGAGTTGCTTTGGGAGAGGAAGGAATTCAGAACCCACAGTACTTTCTTTGTGAAAAAAATTAATATGCTTGTATATGAGACTGAGGGTCAAGAACCTCTGAGATGGGACTCCAACATTTGGTAGGGAATTGAAAAAGCACAGATTCAAATACAAAATAAGTAATGGATTAATTACAAGTAATCATAGACAATGTAGAGCCACGGTGGTGCAGTGGTTAGAGTGCAGTACTGCAGGCTACTTCTACTGACTGCTGGCTGACTGCAATTTGGCAATTTGAATCTCACCAGACTCAAGATTGACTCAGCCTTCCATTCTTCCAAGTGGGTAAAATGAGGGTAAAATATGCTGACTCTGTAACCTGCTTAGAGAGGGCTGTAAAGAACTATAAAGCAGTATATAAGACTAAGTGCTATTGCTATCTAGAAGATCTAGGCTTCAACAGAAACATTGAGAGGACCTAAAACAGCAATGGGCAATTAATTGTCCCAAGGGGTCATATGAAAAACTGGATTTGATGGGAAGGGCTACGCCACCTCATCCTGATACTGATGCTGCCCCAAGCCTGGATGCCGCCATCCCACCCTCAGTGCTGCTTACACCCCATCCCACCCCTCCCAATTCCAATGCCACTGATGTTACAGGCTGGACAGGGACAGCTTGTAGGCAGAATGTGACCCCCTGGCCATAAAATGCCCAGGTTTGCCTTGGAGTACAGGTAGTCCTTGACGTATGACCACAATTGAGCCCAAAATTTTTGTTGCTAAGTGAGACATAAGTCCCTTTTCTCAGTGATGCAACTTCAAACTGTCACTAAGTGAGCTGTTGTAAATCGGGGACTACCTGCATAAAGTTAATTTGACTGCCCCTTCCCTACTTTCTTCTCACTATATTCTATATCAATGGATTTTGCTTTCCTTCATCATATTTTTGTTCACTGAAGGTAAAGGTCCAGTAAACAGAAGCCTACTGAGAAATCATAATGAACTAATCTTAGTTGATTAATTTTACTGCCTTGAATTACAAGTGTTCCATCTGATCATTTCAATTTGGCTCCATGATCCTCCAGCCCCAAAGCCCCTGCTCCCAGAGATGATTCCTAATTAGCCAAATCATTAATAATTTTAGGAATACCCAGAGAGCACTAACTTGGGAAAAATTTAAGCTAGCAAAATAGCAAATTCTCTCAGACAAATGCCTTGTCCTGCAGGTTTCCTGTCAAGATCTTTTGAGTCAAATACATGCTGGTGATATTTCACTCTATAAAAAAACCAACCAACCAAACAAGTAATTAAAATATTGTTCCTTGATATCGGCTGTCACCAGTTGTAGTTTTAGGTGAAACATCATCAGTGAAAAAAAAAGTGATTGAATTTCCTTTCTTATGTTTATTCTGATCTTTTCAGACCACATAGTGTGAAGTTTGGTAAGAATGAAGTGAAGCCAAATGCACTCCGCTAGATCTGGTTCTTCACGTCTGACACTGTTAACGGACTGTTGGTACTTTTTTTGTGTGCAACTGAAGTGTAATTTTGTGTAACGGAGGAGGATACTCGGTTTCCATAGTTAACTACAACTATTTTTTATCAGGGGTCCTTGACTTACAATTATTTGTTTAGCAATCCAGTCAAAGTTACAACAACACTGGGAAAAAGTGACTTGCGACTATTCCTCACACTTATGACCATTGCAACACTTGGCAATCAGCATGTATTTTAATTCTTGGTTTTTTAAAATTTTATAATTAATTCTAACTTAATTTTTAAATTGTAATTTTTAGATATCAGCTCATTTAATGGTTTTATATTGTTTTTTAAATTTTGTCTATGTATTTTTTATCTGCTGTAAACCGCCCTGAGTCCCTCGGGAAAGGGGGTGGTATATAAATTTAAATAAATAAATAAATAAAATAAATAAATAAAAAATAAATAGTGTCCTGTGGTCATTGGATTACTATATACAGTAGAACCTGCAAGCAACGTCAATGGGAGAAGATGGATTGGCTTCATGGCCATGCAATTCACTTAATGGCTGGAGCGATTCACTTAACAACTGTGGCAAAAAAAAAAAAAGAAGCAAATCAGGCAGGACATATTTAACAACTGCAACAGAAATCCTGATTCCCCCATTGTGGTCATAAGTCAAGGGCTGCTTGTATATTGCAAGTATTAATAGCAATTTGATAATAAAAAGGCATCACACATAAACAGTTCAAATCATAATAATATTCAATCTGAAAGTGCTTAAGCCAAATGTTAATGGCTATGGTTGGTATTATCTCTGATCACAGGAGATTAGGGCTGATGGAAAGTTAGCATTCAACATCTAGAAAGCCACAATTTCCCCAGCTGTCTTGTAATTTATCAGTCTTGTATATTTACAAAATATAACAAAGAATGGGATCGAGACTGTTCAGAAAAGTCTGCCTCCCTTTTCCCTTTGACACAACACTTTCCTTAGACAAACCTGTCAATTTCATAGCAGTAGGTGAATTTATATCCCTAGCCTTTAGATGATACTTTAAAGGAGGAGAAAACATGCAATCACTGCGATCAATTGCTACTTGAACTTAACAGAAGTACTTGAAGGTGGACACAAGATCTACTTCAGCTCCAGGGGGCTGCTGTAATTTGACTTGTTTTCTGATTTGCTTGTTGGCCCTGTTTGCTTGGGCATCTTACAATTTTTACTCATTTTTCAGTTCTGAATACTGCCTTTGTTTCATGGTTTCTGCTTTTTATGGTTCAACTCAGACTACTCATGGCATAGATCAGACTACTCATTGCAGGATCCAAGACCTTTGTTGCTCTAACACCCGTGTGATGCTTGCTGTGATGCTCACCATGACACTAGTGTGTGTGGGGATGTGGGTGCATGTGTACATGCACGAACACTGGCCAGTCACTCATGCAGTCTGGTAGCCAACAGACCACGGCCCAGTAGTGGCCTACAGCTCATAAGTTGAGGATCTCTTCTCTAGAGCAATCTTTTCCTAGTCTGATTGGTTAAGCTAGCCAGGAATTCTGGAATCTGATGTAGATGGAGGCCATTTAGAACAGATTGGTCCTAAAAAAGCATTTATCTAATTTGGTAGCTTGAAGAGCTGTGGAGTTCAGCTCTGGACTTTAGTCACCCAGACTCTTCTGGTACCATGTGTTGGGAAGCAGATAAATTAAACAGACAGACAGACAGACAGACTCCCAGAATTCCCAGCCCACAGGCTGGCTAGAGAATTCTGGGAGGTGAAGTCCACAAATCTGCCAAATGCTGCTCTGAAATATGGACAGACGCTTCTCAGCTAAATGTAAAACGGAGCACCAAAACTCTTTCCTGCCCTCTAGAGGACGATGCAAGAAGCTCATCCAAAATTTAAAGCCATCCCTTCTTTCCTCTAATAGTCATTCATCACCCTTAAGTAGCTCTTTTAACTCTTTTTGGTTTTTGTTTTGTGTTGTCTGCCTTTTACTTTGTTGGGGACTGACTCAGGCTCATGTGATTGCCTGATGGGAACATGTTTTCTTTTTTTATAATATTAATTATCAGGTTGTGACTGCCAGCCTTGCTCCTTTAATCAAGTAATAAGGGAATATTTGTCAGTATTTAGTTATTCTGGGCATATAGGTTGTCCACATAGTTAGGGAATGCAGATTAATGTATTTGGTGTAAGAAGTAATAAAAGATCCTCATCGCCCCATAATCAGTCTTTAATATGATCCAAACAGGCTGCAACATGTTATTTAATGTTCTTTGGTACATTAAAACAAATTATAAGAAAAAATGCTTGAATGGAAATTATTAATCTCTGTAACATTCTTCATAATGTAACATTTCCCCCTAAAGGCCTTCTCTTCTTTTGCTGTCAAAATGTTAGGCCTACCATTTAATTATTAAACATCAATGACAAGGAAAAAATACATTAATTATGCATTTGCTAGACCACAAAAGCTATTTTAACTGGCTACAAAATAATTCAGCATACATAAAAATTAACATTTAGTAATACTACTACGAACATTTGTTTTAAATATTTCTATGTTCCATTCTTGTCTAATTAATATTTAACTATTCAGGAGATTAGTTGTGCTCTTTCAGCTTCTTAGTATGCATGCTTGAAGTTTTTATTTAGCAGTCCTTCCATAGTATCAGTAAAATTTTCAAAAAAACATGCTACTAAGTGTTGTATTCAGTACAACCGTCCTCTTGTATATCATAAAAAAGTACTGAAATGTTTTTAGGTGTGGTTATAGTTGCAAAAAAGAGGAAGTTTCTTCATACAGTATAAACGTAGTCCTCGAGTTATGACCACAATTGAGCCCAAAATTGATGTTGCTAAGTGAACATTTGTTAAAGTGAGTTTGTCCCATTTTATGACTTCTTTTTGCCACAGTTGTTAAGCGAATCATTGCATTTGTTAAGTCAGTCACACGGTTGTTAAATGAATCTGGTTTCCCCATTGACTTTGTTTGTCAGAAGGTTGCAAAAGGGGATCATGTGATCTTGGGGCACAGCAACGTCATAAATATGAACCAGTTGCCAAATGTCTGAATTTTGATCACATGACGAACTGTTGTAAGTTAAGGACTACCTGTGCTCAATCTTTCCATAAACTGCAATTTCAGGATAACTGTTACATTAGAGCTTACTAATAGAGGTAACTTGATACTCACTTTGGCTTAAAAATGTAGATGTGATATAGAGACTTCATAGAATTCATCATCAGAGACTGAAAACCACTATGAAAAAGCTGTCAGTTAAAACACTGTCAGAAGTTTACATCTACGAATTTAAATAAACATGCCCATTTGCTAAATATACTAAAATCCAAGGGAAGACCCAAAGAAGGAAAGAAGAAGGATGTTGAATTTATTTGACTCTCCTTTCCCTTTATAACTCTTCCCCTCTTTTTCCTGCACAGTATCTCAAACTCCATCTGTATCCCATCTTACAATCGATTCCTCACACTAGATGGGGTCAAATATGTCTCTTTGGGGAAGTTTACGGTAAAATCATTGACTTCAAGCTTTGTTATTTCACACCTAATGCCCCACACCCAACAATTAGGAGGTTAGCAATTTGTGTACTTTTATAGAATGTATACTAAAGATGGGGAAATGTACAAAGAAATTTTAAGACCTCCAAATGGCTGTAGAAAAATAGCTGGTAACATGTGATCTGTTGTGAGGAATACAAATAATATGAAAGACTAGTATGTCAGAAAGAAGCATAAAAATAAGTTGAATGGGAATGGGTAACTTATGTGTTTGTGATAAAACAAGAAGAAAAGGAGCCCAGAATGAACGGGTGAGTAAAATATATATTGAAAGCAAAACTGATGGATCAGTAAGAACAAAAAGTATATTCAGATATTTGAATATTCTCCAAAGATGAATGAGAATTGAATTGCAAAACAGATATATGAAGAAAGAGTGAATGGACTGAAAAAAAGTTCAAGAAAGCCGTGGATGGAGTTGGTGATCTTCAAAAAGGAAAAGCTGAGAAGTTTATGAAACAACTCAACACTACTCTTGTTAACAGCTGATCTTCCAATCTTAAATAATGCTATCCAGCTATTCACCACTTATCTTCAGAACTAGAGATTGGCACAAAAAATGAACTGACCCCAATCAACCTTCCATCATTTATCAACACATATTAACCCTATGCCATTTATCAACCTTTTGGAAAGTCCCATCAGTCCTTGGGGTTGATACTCATCACTTTGCAAACCTGTATTATTGTTTGGTACTATCTTGCCTAAGAAAAAGTTCAGAGTTTCTGTATTCTTTCATGTCATTTGTTTTATTTCAGTTGCTTTAAAAACCAACCAACCAACCAACCAAGATATCATCCAGCTCTTGATTTTCAAATTTTGATTGTCTGTATGCTAAATATGTGGATGTACAAATGTAACCCACAATCGTTTGAAAAATTAGAGAGGCAGTAAATTCTTTTTTCATTCTTTCACAACTAGAAAAACCAGGCTTCTTGAGCCAAGTCCTCAGATATGTTTTTATTACAGTGCATTAATGGCTGGGATCTTGGTTTTTTTATAATGGGAATAATCTGTTTGCAAAGCCATTCAATAAGACTCCATGTATCTTAAATAATACCTAATATTCTTTGCACTGTTTATCTTGCCAGTAAACACTAGGGTTCACCCTTTGATAAGATTTCATGCATAGCAAAACAGCTTCTTGAGAATCCAGAATAAAGGCCTCTGTGCACAAGAACTTTGCTGTTCCTAAAATTATCAGATTTTGAAGTTCTGCAATGATAGTGAGGGTATGAGGTAACAAATATAAGCATTGATCTTATTAGAAGCGTGAAACACATATAAATTTTATAAAGACACAGAGCAAAGGACAGAACTTGATCAAGAATAAAATCTGGAGGACTGTGACAAGCCTTTTCTTTATTCTCTTGAGCTAATTGTGTCATTTGATAGGTTTGCATCACGGTATGTTGAAATTCTGACAGATTAATTTGAGCTTGGGCTTCTAATGTAACATACATATGATTGCTATTATGCTTAGTGACAATCAATGTCATTTTCTGCTTTAGTGCAAAGAGTTTGGTACAAATGTTCAACTTTTGGCAAATTCTGAGTGCGTGTTAGTATATTGTGTATTGAAAGTCTTGATTGACCAAAGCCATGATGGCAATTGAAGTTCAATATATACAGACACATTTGATGAGAAGATTGAAACTTGTAGTGTAAGAGGAAAGACTCTGGATGAAACAAACAAAGGTAGTTAAATATTTTGTGTTTATAAATTAAGACAACAGGGAAGATGCAATGAATGGTTTGATCTTGGAGTTGATGCAGAGACATGAAGCTGTACAATTAATAAAAGGGACATATGTATGTCAGAATATATATGTTACCATCATCATATAATTACCTACCTGCTGCAGGCTAAATGGCTTTTTCTCTGACTGGTCTCTTGGCTGTGTCTCTTCTCCCTGTCTCCCAAGGCCAGTCCCATGTGCCATTACAGAGGTGGAGCAAAAAACCCCAAGAGGATGCTGATTGAATGTGGCCCGAATTCAAAACAAAGTGATGAGTATGAAAGAAATAAAACTCAAGGGGTTTGGTCAGAGAGAGAAAATTAATTAGGACCTAACTGCAAAACAAATATATTTTATAGATTTACTGAATGTATATACTGCTGAATCTGGTAACTTGCAGCAGTTTACAAATCCCAACTGCTCACCTTTTGAAAAGCCATGAAGTCCTGGTTTTTCCTCCCAGGAATTTGGGTTAAATTGTAAGGAGGCCCTTTTTGGTTTTTTTCACTATTGTGTTTGTTCACCATATTCTTTTATATATTGACTATTTTGTTTAAATATTATATGATTCTTTTTGTTTATTGTTTGTTTTTCTTATATGCTGCCAGAGTTATGTTGTCTGCATTCAGCAGTCCTATAACTTCATTCGGTAATTAAAATTGGAAGGAAAAATCAAGGGGAAAAGGAATCGGTGACATCTTGAGAAAAAAAAGTAAAAAGACTCGAAAGCTTTGTGTAGGCTGATGTATGACTGTTGTGGAAGGAGGAATAATTCACAAAATGAATCAAAGCTTAAGTGGAAAATCCTTCCTTCAACAGAGATGGAAGCCTCAGACAACAATCCCTCCCCCATTTTTTATGCTGCTGTTGCATCACACCCCAAAATGATCACAACCACTTCACAGGTTTAGCAAAGGGGTCACATTTAATGACTCACCTAGTAGAAAAGATTTAGGAGCAACTGCTCTTAATTACTTTCTGCCTATTCACTTAATGAATTCAGATTAAGTGAAATGAAATCACCCTTGAGGACATATATGGGATCTCTCTAACCAACCTGCTCAAACTGAAAAAGCTCCTTGGATAAGCAGTGAAATGTTTCAAACCCAATAGGAAAGAAGTCCAGTTACCATGACATCTCTACCTGGATGACTGAGAATCTTCATTGACATAATGATTCACAAAGGTATGAATAATAGGTATAGAGGGATATAGAGAATGATGTTGGCCTAAACTAGATATTGCTAACATTTCTTTTCTCTTCCTTATTTTATGTCTTTGTTTCTTTACTCTTTCATACGCCTTTTAACACACTGTATAAAGTTGCTTCCCTAAAATTGAATAGTGTGATGGATCTACAGTATGTGAACCTTATGGTATACCATTCTTTCTCTCTCTAGAACAGGGATGTCAAACTCAAGGCCCAGGGCCTCAATCAGGCCTGTGGGGGATGTTTAGATCTTGCCCATGGGGCCACCATGGAAACAGTGAAGGACCAGCCCTTAGCACCTTGGCCCAGCCCAGGCCAAGCAGGTGCTGATCTGGTAGCAGCTGGTTGGAGGAGGCTCTGGACAGCCTGTGTCACCATCCAGGGGTCCTCCATGTGGCCTGAGAGAGAACATCGAGGGTCCTCTGGAGGAGAAGGGTTGCTCCCTGGTCTTGCCTTCCTCTGCTAGAGACAATGGATCCCCCCAGCCCTACCTGGGCTGCCACAGGTGTCCCTGACACGAGTGACATCAAACGTCCATGCCCACCCTGACCACACCCACTCATCCCCCTGAGGTCAAACACAACCCTGATGTGGCTCTCAATGAAATTGAGTTTGACACCCCTGCTCTAAAATATTAAGAGTCTAGAACAAAAGAAGATGAAAAAGAGGCTGGGAAAAACCACTGAAGATGAATATCTTTGCAGTAAAAACTGCCGACAAGAGAAAACTTTTCTATTGACCAGTTCTATTGGTTGGTTTGTAAAATCCATAAGAAGAATGTCAGTTCTACTGAATAAAGAATGAAAGAAAATATGAACGTTTTGCAGTAACACATTGTGCATATAAAAATGGAAACGCAACCATCCAGTGGTGAAAAAAGCTTTTGAAAATAAAGCAATTAAGTCATGATCTATTCTCTGGTGGGGAAAGCCTACAGCTCTGGAATGAGCATAGATCTATGCGCACTGCAAGGCAATCTGATACGGAACACTGGTTTGGCAGCCGTAGGGAATTTCATGATGCTGATGAAGGAAGTACCAGCTTGCTTCACAAGATGAGGCAGAAAACAGTCTGATGAACAATGAAACTTCAAAGCAAGATTTCTGTAATTTTTCTTATGATAACCAATCTTATTTTGGGGGCAAAATGCATAATATGTGAAATAACTCAGATTAGGCAATTCCTAACATCTGACTTTCCTGGTCTGCTCTGCTGCCCTTGTTGTTGCTGATTCTCATTCTTTTACCCCTCCTTTGGAAAATCAACTTTACCACCTAATTTTACATGCCCTGGATTTTGTGTGTGGGTATAACAGTGTTTTCCAACTATAATTCCCCATTCATTCTCTTTCTAATGTAACCCCAAGCCATTTTTAGTCGCTATCTTGTATTATTCTCCAGTCAAAATCTCTGAAATGATGTTATTTCAAAGCAATAAATACATAGCACAAAAGCAAGCATAACATCACAAAAGAAACAGCCACAACAAAATGTTGCAGTATTTATGTTTTATTTAAACTATAAATTTTCCCCTAAGATTTAATTCTGTTACTTTCAACAAAGGCACATATGTTATGGAGCAGTCCAGTAATCTCAACAGTTTTGTGTATACATCACAAAGAAATTGCCTGTGATTCCTAACCTTGACTGTCCTATTCTGTAGCCATGCACGTGAGCAATAGCACTTAGACTTTTATAGTCAAATTTCTTGGAGGTTAGAAATACCCCTTTGAGGTGGGTATGCTTGTGTAATTTATTCCCATTAGCATGCATTTTGATAAGTTTGTTGAATGGTCTACAGCTGTTGGAACAAAATTGTCCTCGCCATCCTTGCCTCCCACATCCTTTTCATGTTTTCACAGATGTTGCCTTCATCTTCAGAGTCACTGAGTACTTCTTGAGTTGAGAAAGGGAGAGAAAGAGTGGGGGTCAGAGCAAGTCAGAGCACTCATCATAGAAAAGAGGCAAACAAAAGGGTTTGATTTTAACTAGAAAAATGTTATTTGCCAGACATAAGGCATGCCACTTGGCTGTCAGGGATTTTAGAATTGCTTGCTCACAAACTTCAAGGAAGAGGCAAACTTGTTGGAAGGCTGACTTACTGTTAAATTGGCAAAAGTGTGAATACAGTCATTAGAAAAAAATAGGAGATTATAAAGCCAGAAGTCCTAATTCTTAAAAGCAAAGTACTGCATTCACATAGATCAGCCTGTCTGATTTTTGCATGCCATCCGCAAAAATGAAATATGTGTCTCGCATCGTATCAGAGGTGTCAAAATGTGATTCCTGCAATGCAATCACAAATAATTAGCTAGAAACAATAAAACATCTTGGATAGGATCCAAAGTCTGCATTAAAAGGATTATCATGTATTCCAGAGACAGACGACTGTCTCCAATTCAAACCCCACCCCCCATAATTTGCTTGTGTCTCAACTTCTTTCTTTACATAGCACCTTTTTGGAATTAAGCCTGAAGATTAATTTGGAATTAAGCCCTAATTTCCAACATAACCTCTCTTTTTTTGTCCAAAACCAAAATATTATGAGGGTGCTGGTATGGTGCAAAGCAAAGCAAAGCAAAGCAAAGCAAAGCAAATCAAATCAAAGCAAAGCAAAGCAAAGCAAAGCAAAGCAAAGCAAAGCAAAGCAAAGCAAAGCAAAGCAAAGCAAAGTCCAAGCATCACTTTTATTCCTAAGAATTTATTTGGGTGTCTTACGGGACCAAACCCAGCACCCATCTAGTGCTGAAATCTGTTCCTACAGTGGCCAAACAATTTCAGAAGGAAGACCACTAGTCTCCCAGCATATGTAGGAAATGATCAGTCCCCCCCCCCCCTGAATTCTCTTGATTTTTATCTAGTGCCGATTTGTCTTGATGGTTAGTAGGTCAGATTCTTGTTTATAGATAACATAGCAATAGCAATAGCACTTAGACTTATATACCACTTCCTAGGGCTTTACAGTCATCTCTAAGTGATTTACAAAGTCAGCATTTTGACCCCAACAATCTGGGTCTTCATTTTACCGACCTTAGAAAGATGGAAGGCTGAGTCAACCTTGAGCCTGACGAGATTCAAACTGCCAGATTGCAGGCAGCCTGCAGTCTGCAGAAGTAACCTGCAGTACTGCACTCTAACAACTGCGCCACTGCAGCTTTTATGTGTAATAAACTTGAAGTACTGTGAACTAAATTCCTGGTTACCTGAGCTTGACAGCAGATAGCCTTCAGAGGCAGTTCCACTCCCATCCAGGTTAATAGTAATTCATCCTCATGGAAGCCCTCTGTATTTCCCTAAGGTGTAAAAATAAGGTATGGTGGCAGCCTTCTGCCTTGTTTGGAAATATGTCTATTTGGTCAGAAAAATAGGCAAAGATAGGTTATAGTGGTTGCAGTGGATGGAAACTCATTGGTTTGCCTTCTGGTAAATCAAGGACCACTTTTGATATTGGTAGATATAGTATAGGCGTGGCACAGTGGATAGAATGCTGTATTGCAGGCTAATTCTGATGACTGCCAATTGTCAGCAGTTTGACAGTTCAAATCTCAGATTAACAGATAACAGATTAACAGGGTTGGAAAGGACCTTCTGGGTCATCCAGTCCAACCCCTTGCCCAAGCAGGAGACCTTGAACAAATGGCAGTCCAATCTCTTCTTGAAAGCCTCCAGTGACGAAGCTCTGAAGGCAAGTTGTTCCATTGGTTGATTGTTCTCACTGTCAATTTTTTTTCCTTATTTAGGTTGAATCGCTCCTTGATCAGTTTCTACCCATTATTCCTTGTCTGGCCTTCGGATGCCTTGGAAAACAGCTTGACCTCTTCACTGGACTAGCCATGCCCAGTTCTTTTGTCACCATTCTTCATATGTTTTAGTCTCCAGTCCCCTAATCATCCTGGTTGCTATTCTCTGCACTTTTTCTCAACATCTTTTTTATAATGTGGTGATCTCACCAGGCTCAAGGTTGACTCAGTCCTTCCACCCTTCTGAGGTCAGTAAAATGAGGAACCAGATTGTTGAGGGCAATATGCTGACTCTGTAAACAACTTAGAGAGGGCTGTAAAGCTCTGTGAAGTGGTATATAAGATTAAGTGCTATTGCCAAGTGCTATAAATGCATCCTAGCATCTGACTACCTTTTTCAATGTCTTCATAGCTGCTCTACTGAAT
This sequence comes from Myanophis thanlyinensis, assembly GCA_017656035.1. NCBI lineage: Eukaryota > Metazoa > Chordata > Lepidosauria > Squamata > Homalopsidae > Myanophis > Myanophis thanlyinensis. Next base: position 14,587 of record JAEANM010003923.1, read on the forward strand.
GCTAGTCTATGCTGCATTTGTCGATTGCTTGTTCCTTTGCTGTTGATCATTGGTCCTAAAAAGCAGAAGCTATTTCGATATCTTTATTGTTACAGCTGGGTGTCACACCTTTTTTTATTGGTTTGATCATGTTTATATTTAATCTTAGTCCTATTTTGCTGCTTGAGTATCATTACCATAGCTTGTAGATCATTTGCATGTTCACCTATCAATCAACTTCTTAACATAATTTGCAAGATTCTTTTGATGGGAGAGGAGAGAAATCTTGCCATTGCATTGGTTTAAACCCATTTTTAAGCCTGGTTTTAAGATGCTTCAACAGTGGTCATTCACAAATTATGTTGTCAAAACTCACTTTGTTTTTTTTTCCTGTTGACCTTTCAGCTTAGCCATTGCCCTTATTTACTGCTAATTATATTTACAATTATGAAAATATGAAGGACTTCAGTATTGTTCCATGAGGCATAAAGAAAAGACTTGTAATATATTTTGGAAAAATGGATATAGGGGTAGGGACTGTGCTGTATTGTGTTCATATTCCAAGGTGAGCATAGTTGTGTTGAAACCAGAGAAAACTACTTCTTGCCAAAAAAAAAGCACAACTCAGCTTTTGATACTTTTCCTTGTTATCAGTTATGCTGTTCTCCACAGAAGAGGGACCTCCCATGGACTTTCTTAGTTCAGAAAAGATCTAACTTCAAAAAATGCTCTTGGGAAAAACCCCAGCTCAATGCCTAACCCTTTGAAAAATGTGCACCTCAAAATGGAAATCCAACATTTTTTCAAACAGCCTTTGTGCTCCTAATACAATTTTATCTTTCTTTGTTTCTTTCATAACTAGAAAGATTTCTAATGGATAAGTTGAGGGCCTGCATTTCCTGCCTGCTATGTACAAAAGGAAAAAAGGGCAGTATGATTCCTGCATATAATGTGGATAAATGCATGAAAAAAAAAAAGAGTTTTAAGAATTGTTGGTTGCTTTCCCAAGTTAAAGTTTAGCATTTTTTCACATAGGCAGATTATTCTTATTAAAGACCTCAGAAAATGTTAGAAGCTTCATAATATAATGTTGATATAATAGCAATTTTGCCTACGTAGGTCCTAGGAGATGCTTATTTTTTAAAATGAAAAAAGTTCAGAGGGTCTGGAGACTGTTCTTAGGGACTGAAAACTCCCTCAGTAGAAGCCAGCTGTTCACATTCAATGAAGTCAGGTATTCAAGATATACTTATATGACCAGCCAGCCAAACAACCTGAAGAACACAGAAAGATGGTTCCAAAGTTTGCATGTGATTGAAGACACAGAAGTGTTCAACAGTCTTTGGGGTGAAGGCTTGGGCCATGTGAATAGAGATAATTGCAGATAAATTTAAAATGTTTCTGAAGAAATGAGCTCTACATTGCAGAAACTGAAACTTTTTAATTAACTTGTATGCTACCTATTTCCCAATGATTGTCCTCCTGCTAGAGGAATTTGCATTTGTTGTGATGTTGTGATATATGATTTGATTGTTTATTTGTACCCTATGACTATCATTAAGTGTTGAATCTTATGATTCCTGACGAATGTACCATTTCCTTTTATGTACTGAGAGCATATGCATCAAAGACAAATTCCTTGTGTGTCCAATCACACTTGGCAAACAAAGAATTCTATTCTATTCTATTCTATTCTATTCTATGTAACAAAACTAATACAGCTCATTCTCTAGAAATGTAAACTGATATTGATGTGAGTGTTCTATGCAAAATATATGTAATCACAGGATGCCTTTCTGGGTCTGCAACAGCATGGTTAGTAAGACAAGTCAGACCAGTAGCCCATGAAAGTCAACTTTATCTTGTCTGATAGGCAGCAACAGATTTCTTTTTTTAAAATTATTTATTTTTAAACAAACAGACATACATACACAAACAAAACATAAAATCATCTTTTGATGCAAATATTCAACCATTAACCCTACTGAGTTTTCTGTATATACATTATTTACATAGAACAATTGGCCAGATTAGCTAGAATGTACCCAAATATGAATCTAGGATGCTGGAAATATAGCAGTAAAGAGGGGACCTTCTACCACATGTGGTAGCAGTGCCCGAAAGCTATTAGTTACTGGGAACAGGTGAAGATTTGGATATACGAAATTATAGGAATAAAAATAGAATTAAAACCGGAAATATTTTTATTAGGCTTATTAGACCCCAAAATTAAAAAGCACTTCCAATATATCATTATACATATTCTAATAGTGGCAAGAATCGCCTATGCAAAAAACTGAAAACAAGAAAACCAACCACAAAAAGGAATTGTTATTGAAAAAATTCTCGAATGTGCAGAGCAGCAACAGATTTCACCTGACTGGTGGTTGCTTTACTGGTGGTTGTCCATAACTCCATCCTTCTCTCTGAATTTGGTTGATTGCTTGCAGATGATTCATTACCCAACTAGGTAACATCATCATGTTGTAAGAATGTGGTTACCTAGTTGGATAATGAAACATCTGCATGCAAACAACCGAGCTCAAGAGCACCAAGAACTTCACAGTCCAATCCTGAGCTACCGATACTTTCTTCTATTGATACTTTATTGTTGTAATGTATAATAACAGCATCTGAAAAAAATGCCAGAGTTTCTTTCTGTCCTTCCTTACACCATGCAGAATCAAGGTGGAGTTATTTAGAGTCTGTTTCTTACACTTGCTTCTTTTTCAGGCTTAAACTTTCATTTACTATCTCTTTTATTTGTTAACAGATTTTGCATTCTTTCAATATCTTTGCCTCCTTGTTCCCTTTTTCAGAAGTAACTGAAAAACTGCTTACTGTTGCGATGCAATCTGATTAAATTCATCAGTGCCATATACTTTAAGGAAAACAAAACCTCTAAAAGATGGTCATCTTGAATGACATTTTCTCTACACTGCAATCTAGAAAGTAGTTGAAAACCCTTCATAAATTTAACTGCTTCTTGCTAGTATAGTGTTCTTGGAAGATACCTATAATATCTTTGAAATTTTTCATCATCTGAAAAAAAGATCACCTTTTAATGGTCTTTGACAGGCCTCAATATGTGGTTTCTTCCATATGCTATTGCTCTTCTCATTTTTCTTTCACTGTATCAATTTTATTCTACTTGCTATAGTCTAGATAAATTTTTACATAAGTGGCAGATTTTGTAGATTATAGATTCTGAGCCAAGCACAAAATAGAAAGAAAAAAAATTACTGATTTTTTTGTTTCCAAATTGAGTAGAATTTTCACTGTTTGTACAATGTTTCAGCTGCAAGAATTATTTCCCTCTTTAGGAAGCTTCAGTATGCATAATTATTATATGCATGCATGCATAGGTATGTATATACATATCTAAGGAGGAAGGAAAGAAGAAAGAGAGAATGTATCGTTTTCAGATCCAAGAACAGACAGTACTATTATTTGGATACTGTTGTCCACAAGGACGATGCTAAAGGCTATGTTTGCTTATAACTCCAAAATACCAAGATAAAGAAAAGTAGCTTCCAGCCATAGTAATCCATCTTCATTTCTTCAAATATAGTGTTCATTCCTGAAAAATGAAGTATCTCTTTCAGTTATATTTTCAAGATGGAATAAGCTGAAACAGAATCAATCTTCCTTTCCTTTCCTTGCCTTTCCTTTCCTTTCCCTTGCATTCTGCAGTTTCAGACTATATATTATTCTTTTTTTAGACAGACTCCCCACTCTAGAAGCAAGCCATGTTCCTTAGTTACAATAGGGTTGTTTTTCCACACAATCCCTTTGATATACACACATTTTTCCACACTTTAAAAAATTAGCAGTTTTTAAAGTTGTGAATTCTTTCTTAAATCTAGAAAAAAAATGCACATTTCAGTACAGAGGAATCTCCAGTCACGTCTGTAATTCATTTCAGAACTTCAGTCGGCATCTGATTTGGTTGTGACTGGAAGTGAGACTGTCTGCGCATGTGTGCACAAAACAACACAAAACAAAACAAAACCATGGTGTGGAAAACAAAATCGGCATGTAAGGGGAAATTGGTTGCACCATGTTTGATCTCCACCTGAGTTTTTGTTCATGACCAGATACAAACAGTTTGCAAAATTTTTGGTTGGCTCCCAATTTGGTCATGGTGAGAGGTGTTCATTACTAGAGGTTCCATTGTACAGTATATTGCTTCAGTCTAGTTTGCGTAAGTATTTAGGAAAGTGTGACCTGGATGAGGCTGCATTGCAATATAGACAATGCACATTTCTCTCCATCCCTCCATCCTATAGCTGGCTAAAAACACAAAGAGTAAGCATTAATATTTCCTTTGGGTTTTCAAAGCATCATTTTAAAAAAGCACTATAAGAGCATAATTTTGAAGTAGTCATGCGTACCTTGTGAAAGGATGAGATATATCCACACATCAACAGAAGAAATCTCTTATGCCAATGACTGGTCCACCCAAAATCGTGGAAGATATCTCTTTCTTTTCCTTGAAGGGGAATAGATGAATTGATATAAAGTGCTCATATTAACTCATCTTCTATTGGCTTACCAAACATTCATTCAGAAAAAGAAGGCATGTTGCACACAAGCCTGATTCACTTACCATTCTTTAAAACCATTCATGGTCTTTGGTGAATGACAGATATCACTACCAGCTGGTCCACAAATCTGTAAACCCTTGTGTTCATGGCTCCCCAAGGCCTTTTTGCTTCAGATAATTCATTATTCATCTGCCATGAAGCTGCTCATAAGCTGCAAAACATTCTACCCAGAGAAACTTGAGGGCACATGATGGATTTTATACAATGTGTCATGTCAGTCAGCTATATGGAGGTGTTAATAAGCGACCAAAATATTTTGCATTCTGTAGCTGGGAGATTTGCATATGTTGAGTTTTTGATGGGTTTCTTCCAGGTGGTTGTACAGAAACAATTTCAGTAGTTTGTCTTAATTTCTTTGAAGATCTTGTTGGTGAACAGTGCAGAGTGTGGCCCAACAATAATGGATGAGTGTGGTATAGATTTTTATTTGTTTGCTTCTTTGTTTTAACATTGGCTAGAAATGTTGCCACAGCTCCAACAGGCAATGAAGATATGCCTTGTACTTCTCTTCCAACATCCATTAACCTTGAAGGATGCAACTATGAATGGGTTATATATATATGTTCAGGACCATTTTTACTCTTGACCCATATTGTGGGAAGAAAGAGTGATACTGTCCATATATATTTACATAATATTGCTTTAGAAATTAAAACTTATGCTGTTCTTTCCTAAAACATAAGATTTTTTTAAACTTTGGCTACTCACAGGAAATATGGACTACTCACAGATGGTATTTCTTAGCTACCAAGTGTATTTCCAATTACTCCATAGACTTCAAAAACATTATCATTTATAAGATTTTTATCAGATATTTTTAAATGTAATTCAAGGCAGCAAACATTGAATACTCCCATTGCTTATTTTTCCACACAATAGCAACAATATTGTAAGTTAGCTTCTGCCGAAAAAGAGTGACTGGCCCAAAGTCACAAAGCACGCCTATAACTCAGTTTCCTGATTTTTAGATCAGCACCTTCATCACTACATCAAACTACCTCTCTTTTGTGTTTCTATTTCCTTTTCTATTTCCTTTTTATTATTAGATTCAAAAATAGTACAAAACAAACTCTGGCTTCTTTTTAGATCATATAAATCTTTCAGCTTTTGTGCTTCATTTTGAAGTGTGTGTTAATATACAGCATACCACTTGGCTAGTTGTTTTTCAGAATGTAGACTTCTCTCCATTGGGATATAGATCAATTTTCAACATCTGGCCCCAAATGTCAGAAACTGATACGCAAAGTTTCTTGTCTTTCAAACAACTCCAAATGGATTTATTTTGTCAGATCATGAAAAGCATAAGCTCTATTTTGGCAGTTATTTTATTGCACCAGTGGCCTCATCTTTACATGGAGGAGTCAATGATATTGTGCACATTTTTTATTCTTGTTGTGATAGTGGCAATAAATAAAACAGATAAATAATTCAGAATTTGATTTTATCTTATGACATTTTTTTGTGGGGTGGGGGGGACATAATCCTTGGTTCAAAATAGTTTCCACAAAGCCCAAGTTTATAGCAAGACTTTTTGGAACAGAGTTTCAGCAGTTACACCAAGCATTGCAATAAATCTCAAGATTCCAATTGCTTAACCCATTACTTCTAGGCACTTATTTATAGGAGAACCTCACAGAGTAGCAGTTACTTTATTATAGATAAAATAGAAGCCACATAGTGCAGATGATCTGTGTACTACAGAACACAGATATCAATATTAATATCAATATATTTACCTCAAGATTTATATTCTAGACTTTTGACTTTTGCCTTTTCAAGAAAATGGAATTTGGCCAATGTCTTTCCACGACTACACAGGGAAGAGTACTGTTTTACTTGAGTACCACTGGTTTCTACCTACTTCACTAGGTTTTCCATGTGTGTGTGTGTGTGTATACACTTGTAATACTGCATTCAGTTTTGGTAGCCACGATGTAAAAAAAGATGTTGAGATTCTGGAAAGAGTGCAAAGGAAAGCAACAAAGATGATTAGTGGACTGGAAGCTAAAATACATAAAGAATGGTTGCTTGAACTGGGTATGTCTAGTTTAATGAAAAGAAGGACTAGAGGTGACATTATAGTAGTGTTCCAATATTTCAGGAGTTGCCACAAAGAAGAGGGAGTCAAGCTATTCTCCAAAACACCTGAGGGCAAGACAAGAAGCAATGGATGGAAATTAATCAAGGAGAGAAACAACCTAGAACTAAGAAGAAACTTCTTGACAGAACAATTAAACAATGGAACAATTTGCCTCCAGAAGTTGTGAATGCTCCAACACTGGAAGTTTTTAACAAGAGATTAGACAATCATTTGTCTGAAATGGTATAGAGTTTTTTGCCTAAGCAGGCAGTTGGAATTGAAGACTCCTAACTCTGCTCTTCTATTCTATTCTATTCTATTCTATTC